>JBBPKD010000206.1:0-30108 GCA_038089075.1 Singerocomus inundabilis
AGACTCCTACCCCACCCACACCCCCACGTCACCTCCCTCCCCCCGATAACTCACCTTGACCGTCAACTCTCGACCATGAATCCAGGTGCGTCCCCCTCTCTCGGCACGTCCATCGCGCGTTCTCAACTCCCTCCAGTCACCCCGCCCCTGTCCCGTGACGCGTCCAATTGGTCCAAGTCAGCTCCTCGCCCCACTCACCCGCCCACGTCCACCATCCTCGACGACGACCTCCCTCCCCAACACGAGTCGCTATCACCACGCGACCCCTTGCATTTCATCGACTGGTTCGATATCTCCCTCAAGCGTCCCGCCAGCTTCGTCGCGGAAAAGACGTGCGAGATGGTCTGCTACCTGTGGTTCTCTTCCTCAGTGCCTTCCCGTGCACGTCCGCGCTCTCAAATGCCCTCGCCCCCTTACTCTCCCGACGCCCAACTACCCTCCTCACCCTTGCAGTTCAACCCTTCTGCAACGTTTGTGCAATTCATGCAAAAACTGCTCGAGACCACCCAAGTCAGCCAGTCCGTCATTGTCCTGTCGTTGCATTACATTTGGTGCCTCAAGGAGCGCAATCGCTTTACCGCCGGTCTTCCCGGAAGCGAGTTCCGCATAGCAGTGGCTGCCTTGATGATGGCGAACAAATTCTTGGACGAGTGGGTCGCATATATTTGCGTCCTGATCAGCTCGTGCTAATCACCTTTTAGTAACACGTACACGAACAAGACTTGGTCAGAGGTCTCAGGAATCGATTTAGGCGAGATCAATCGCATGGAGAGAGAGTTCCTCATGGGCGTCGACTTTGCCCTTTACGTCTCAGGCAAAAAGTACGAGTCTTGGCTCAATTTGCTCAAAGGCCTCGTTTGGGCAAAGGAATCCGAAGGTCAAAAGTGGCGGAGGTCGCGTACTTGGAATCGCAATGGTCGCCGGTTACAGCCTGCTGTTTCTACCCCTGCCATGCGCAGTAGCAGGGTAAGATGCCACTCCACGACATATCGAGCGCGTTCTACGTCGCCCATACAATACATTCAGCCCCACCTGTCGACCAACGTCGCACCCCGACCTCATTTGTATGTCAATCTACCTCCGTCGCCTTCTCCCAATCCTGGCTCGAAACGTTCGGCCGAAGACGCATTTTCACCCACGTCGACATCGTTCAACGAACTGCCACCCTTGAAACGCCCAACTGGGATGTCTTTGCACATTCCTGAAAACGGCTTTCCGGCCGGTCCCAACTCTGCCTCTCCTCTCGAGCCCTTGCAATCTTTTGCCAAAATGTCCCTTTCTACCTCATCTCCACACAACGCCCGTGGCGCATCATCCGTTCAGCCACTCCCCGCCATGCATGAGAATAGACCCCAGACATTGGTAGCTGCGTATCGCGTAGAGCGACCTGTGAACGTGCCTCAGGTACGTGACTTTCCGTGTATGCGTGCACCAAGTTCTCACTGTTTCCTAGCATCTTTACTATTATTCCTTGGCTGGATCCTCTATCGATACAGAAGTCGAACATGAACGGGTCCAGAGAAAGGCTCGTCTACGGCGTTTCGAACCACCTCTCACGACTTCATATCCACCTCCTCCACCGTATATGCCCATCGACATTCAGTCAGCTTCTGTGAGCCCACATGAGAGCCACTTGAATGTCCGACAGGCACCGTTGCCGCACATCAACGATGCTATCTGGTCACGCAAGTTCACGCAAGTTGCCCCTTACATATCTCCGGCAGACAGTTCCTTGCAGCTCCCTCCTTTGAGAGAAAACGTGGTTCCCTCTGCCCCGTTTGCCAACGCCGGTCCGCCGGGCGTGCACTTTTATGCGTCTTGCAGTCAACGGGGATCGCCCGTGTATCCTTATAACTGGACTTATGGCAGATAATTCGATTTTATCTTCGTTTTAATGCATAATATTAGCGTCGCATTGTCGTTCCGACGTTCACCCTCCAATCTTATCCTTTGCCGCATTCGTCGCCAATTCATCCTAGCATAGATTCAGTCACCTGCATTGTACCCATTAGGTTGTTGCATTGTTCACACGCATTTCATCCCGATGATGATACATTACGCCATTTCCTAACTATTGTACAGTGTCGCCTTGGCGGCCTGTGATTTTGGCTGACGGCTCTTGTGTGACCGAGAGGGACTAATTTTGGTTCTGAAAATTGGACGGTCGTGCTGCATCAAATGATAATATCTCCCCTCCAAGCTCCACCGCGCGACGCCGCTCCGAAACACGATTTAGGACTGACATCGCGATTGCCCGCTTGTGATATCAGGCTACATGTGGCGGCCGAATGGATGGGCAAGGTGCCAGGCATCGCGTGTCCAGGTTAGGCGAGATCATGTCGGGGCCTGTCTCTGGTTCCTTGGCTCACGCCAGCATCATTTCTGCAAGGGCCACACGATACCGAATATCAACCTCCACTGGGTCTCAGCTCGCCATCACCTCATGTTCTGTCAATCGAACGTTGTAGCATACACAGGATGACCAGAACGTTCCACCCGAACCTTGAGCCTGGGATACCAGCCTAGCGCCGTTTATTGTTGTGCACTCGGAGTCATTCCGGAGATTTTATCGCGCCATCCCGAAAGCATGCCCATGGCTCCATCACGGCCTTGCTGCCATACATCACAGGCTGCACAACCGATCTAGAACGCAAAGATGACACAATGTAACAGCAATATATGCACCTCATTTCTTTTTCTTTTTCTTTTTTTTTTGGGCAGCTGACAGCTCCATATGCTTGATCATGATGGCCATACCAATGGGTGTTGCAGTGCGTTCCGGGCTGTTATAGGGTAGTACATATCCGACATGCTTGCAAGTACCCGACTCCCGATCGTATCATTTCTCACTGAGCAATGCAGAGCGGGCAGTGGAATTCATTCGGGAAATATTGGATGACGCAAATGCCTGCGTGAAAAAGTATCCGGACAAGAGTCCCGTCACTGGAGCATAGACACGGTTTCACAACACAAGGGCTGATGCAATCTAAATAGCCACTACTCACGGACACCACATAAGACGGTTTTATTTCTGTTGAAACCCATGAACCTCGAGCCTAAGAGTGCTAGTGGGAGTGAGGCAGGGCAGTTTCAGCACTTTAGCGACCATCAAACGTGGGTCCAAAGTCATCAATTTACCTCCTGTTAGACCCGATGTCAGTCCAGCAAATACGCCATCCCTGCGAGCTTGCTGTGGGGGGCGTTCATGAGCGGGAAATCGCAGGGAGAGCTGTGTATGATGCGCTGACCCTGATGGCAAGCTCACGGAGATCTCCCTGGTTTGCTGAGGACGCTTGTTCCGACATTCCGTCTCTTCTTTGGGGCTGATGAGGTGGAAGTAGAACTACGATATAAAAGGGGATATTGTGTGGTATAAATTATTTATTTATTTATTTTTATGGGTGCAGGGCCACTGTGAACGCGCCGCCTACTGAGTTAGGTTCGCCCCGACGACACGCACAGGCTCTCTCTTGCAACTTGTCTTTCACTGATTCGGCATTCCCGTAAGGCATCGACATGTCGCCAGGCAAAAAACCACGACACGGCACTAATTTGCAAACAGTGTACGACCACATTCAAGGCAGGTTCTTATCAGACCCGTTCCCTGGAAAATTTACGCGTCACTTCCTAGAATTATTGATCAAAATCAAACCCAGGCTGAACGACGCCCAATCCGATGATGATGCACATGTACTCAAGGACCTTGATCTTATTACATCACTAGCCCAGTCTTTCTCCGAGCAACGGCGCAAGTCGGGCAAATACAGCCATCTTGCCGATACACTGGATCAGGAAGGTCAGTACCGGCGACTTACATCCCACCCTCTCGTGGGCAACATTGTTCTCAATTTGTCAAAGGTGTAAACCTCTGGAACGCCTCCGGCCTATTCCGTCAAGGTTCCGATGGTAACTGTCGTCCTATCGTTGTAGCACGTAGGGAACTTCGGAGTTGTCCAGACAGCATGCTGTCTGACCCTGCCATCAGTGCGCCTTGCGGGTTTCCGTTTGATTGAGGCCGGTCTGGAAGCGAAACCCACCGTCCAAGGTTCGTTCCTACACGCGTAAATTTGTGCCACCCTCCACCCCCAATCACAGCACTGTTGCATGTGCTTCAGATAGCTTGCAAGACGGGCATGACGCTGTCAGGTACGTCATACCAAGACGCTAGGTTAGTCAGTGGTCTGTACCGCGGAAGTAGAAGTCGGAAATAACACATCGGCCGCTTGCGTTCTTGCCTGCGCAGCCAAGGTTATTGTGTCCTCTCCGCGTTTTCGTCGGCTCTTACCAGTTCATGTAGTACGAAGAAGCACTGAGAAACATCGACGATCCAGACGGCCAACATTCGTGTGCCAGGGCACGCGTTACCACTGTTTATTTCTCTAGCAGGATGGAAGCTGTGAGGCTGTTGGTTTCCTTGGGTGTGGCAGCGCTGATATATATAGCAATTTTGGTTTGACATGTACCCAGGCCTGGAGGGAAAAGAACGAGGGACTTGCGACGTTTATGGCTGACAAGATTACTGGTTCGAGTCCCTAGCATGGCTGAATGCGTGAGGCGGTGCTGCTTATCCTTTTGTGCACAGACAATGATAGACAATTGGCGTTGCTCTCCATCCGTGACGTAAGTACATAATATTTTCTCCGACTCACATGTCACTGTTGCTCCTAGCGAGAAGTGCTAGTGGCCAAGTTACTTGATATCGGTAAATCGATGCTACGCGCCTGTGCGCAGGGCGGTAAACCACTTTCGGATGGGAATCAAGCACACGATGCCTTGCAGTGGTTGAAAAAGGCGTTCCAAGTAATCGAACCGTTAGATTGCGCGGCCACGCCCGAATTATTAGAGCTCAAGGTCCGTCCCCGATACGCATCGATTAGGGATCGGACGATACCAAGTATATTTGCCCAGCGATCTATTCTCAGGAGCTTGGGTAAGATGTGGATATGACCGAATGTAGAACCCCGCCATAACCCGTTACCTGTCAATGTTCTCTCAGCTCGGGGATACTTCATGGCGTCATCACAAGACCCGGAGAACCTGGTGCGGGCGGAGGCTGCGCTCGAAGAAGTTATTGCGACCATGGACACTTCCGTGGAACCCGTAAGGGATCGATTTCCCGCAGTACCTCATTCATCACTTTCACACGTTATCCTTAGGCAAGCTCCGAGCAACAGCAACTCCGCTGGATGAAGCTGGCTGTGGTGAAGCGGCGAAAAGCTGGGGATACCGTGGTTCTTCGCAGTGAGTCAATCTTCCTTTTTTTATGCGTCTCTCATCAGCTGGTGGATTCACAAATTAATTACATGGATTCTAGCTCTGGAGTCAATAATCGATAACATGACCTTTTCTGAGGGAGACCTTGCCGAGTCAGTATGAACGTGTGTTTTGTCTCGTCTGCTCATATTTGTTTTCAAAGTATGCTTCAAGAACTGCGAACCCTATCTCATCATCAGTATGTCATAGTCCAGCTGCCTTTTTTGAGTTATCAGTCCGCGTATTATCCCACAGCAATCTAGTGACTGCCGCAACAAGGACTTGTCTCCGGAAAGCAATAGCATGCTCTGCAAGTATACCTTCTATCGAGAAGCTTCTCGTTTTCCTGCTCTTTCATTGTTCAAAAAGTGATGATCACGCCAAGGCATTGAAAGATCTAGAAGATGTATTCCAAGGCAATTATCTCTTTCTGTCAGTGCCAAGAATGAACAGATTTAGTGACCAGGGATCCGGGCCCGTTTTCCGCTTTAGATGTGTGTGCATCTGATATCGAATTCTCTAGGCCTGGCGCGAGCGTGTGTCTCACTGTAGGTTCCAGTGTCCGTCCGCCATGCCGTAGTTTAAGGTTTCTCCTTCAGTTGATATGGCAATACGGCGACCGTCATTACCATGCCTCACGCTGGGCAGAAGCAGCTGATTGGTTCATGTGTGGCACTCACACCATCTTCTCTAGTCTGGGCGCTACTTCATTTTCAAAGTGTCTTCGGAAAGCCGCGGTCTGTCAACTTCAACAAAAGGAGTACAGTCGTGCGACTGCCACGATCGAGCGTTGTCCCCAGAACGGTGCAACTACCCTTTATGTAGCGTTTTTGATTGCGGTCCGCCAAGGTGCGTGTGCGGCGTGCTGATTGTGTGGCGTGGTATCTCCTGACAGACTGTTCAGGCCTTGAAGATGATGGTATGGCTTTTACGCTCCTTGCATGTTGTGGCTCACAACCACCGTTGATCAGCAATTAGGACCGTCAAGGATATGGTCCAGGCCCCCGACTTTGATCGTCGAATGCTCCTTCTGGCCTGTAGGCTCTCACATGATTCTGAGATGAAAGGCCTACTCCTGTCCGTGCTGAAACATCTGTTGGACACGCTAAGTTCCCGCGGGAGCGTGGACACAGTGACAGAGTCCATGACTCTGATCAGGTGTATCGTTAGGCTAACTCTCAAACTCCTCGGAGAGCCTGCTGCAAACGTGTAAGTAGTGGGGCTTCTCTCGTTATCTTGGTCAACCGTCATCCTGTTAGACGTTCCCTTGTGAGAACCTTGCTCGATTACTTCAGACACGGTTCGTCGGCGTGCTGTCCAACCCTATGTGCCATAACATGTCTCCTCAGCCAAATTACTTGTCGAGTCTGTGAATCACGAAAATGGGGCGATGGTAATCCGCGATATCTCATGGCTTTGGCGTACGGCATACAATTCCGCCATCGAGGGTTGCTCCAACTGGGAGGGACAAGGAGAACAGGTCACCGAGGCGTTCGACACCGCAAGGGAGGTTCGTGCTCTTTGTCCGTTATCGTCTGTGTATCCTTGTTAATCGTCAGCAGCTCGTCGAACTATACATTTCCAGAACCCCCTTGGAGACAGAACCTGGCATCTATGTGTATATAGCAAATGCATCCTTTGCTGCGACCTCGGGCCGAGGTATTATTTTTCCTTTCCACTTGAAGCTTTTTCCGCTCATCGGACACCAAGTTTTTTTGGCACGTGAGGACATATCACAAGACAGCATGCTGACCGTAAGTTTTGTTGTGGTGTTTCCTTGTGGGTTGACCATTATTGTAGCGCAAATCTGTGGAAACGCTCTTGACGGAGATCAAAGACTGCAAGGCCAGGATCTCGGATGTGCTTCCAAAGGTACCCGTCGATAGCCAACCACAAATTCACACCTTTTTGCATGTGTTACGTGTTTTCGCGGTCGAGATGGCTTCGCGACTTGAAGATTGGGAGTATGTTTTGGCCACGATCAAGGTTGGTCATACCGCCGCAGAAGCCGGAGTGGAGCTTTACTCTCAAACACAGGAGGCGACACGCACGGTCTATCAAGCTCTGATCACGTTTGAGGCCTTTTGCGATATCTTGGTCAGCTCTTTCTAGCGATCGGCCGAGTTTGCTGTGAACCGATCTCTATTAACAGTGGGAGAACAAGGCCTGTCCAGTCAACGGCACGTACGGTTCACTGATCCCGTATTTTCTCATACGTGCTTACAGCTCACCTTTTTTAGTGCTATACGAGGCTCTTGAGGTATTGTATTGTGTTTTGCTCACACGTTCAGCAAGTGCTCATTCTTTTTCTCAGGGCATCCTGCATGCGTGCCTGACGAATAGCCACCTATCCCTGGAAAAGTTTTCACGGTGGCTGCGATCTATTTGCACCATTCTGCTGTTGCAAGGCACTGTGGCTGACCGATCAAAGGCGATTCAATACATGGAACAGGCCAGTGCCGTCCTGGAAGAGCACGGGAACCTTGTTGAGAACGGGAACCCCGTTAGTATCTCATCCTAATAGGGGACATTCCATACTGATGATGATCTCGTGTTCGCGAGAAGCTTTACCCGATGGATGAACGTCTTTGGCTCCTTAGCACTGCCTACAACACGGGCGTAGAGTGCTTGCAGTTTGTGATCTATCTCGTTTTGGTTTCAGCAGACGTTGAGCAGGGTTCGCCTAGCGCCTCCTTGGCAGACGAAGCAAAGCGATGGTTCGAGTGTTCTACCGTTCTCTGTCGCTTCGTTCCCGATGGTAGGCTACGGGCGGAAAAGGTATGTCCGACGACGACGGTCGAACACGACTCACAACGCAGCGCTGCCTCGGTTATCACTCAGATTTCCAAAGCTTATACCGATCTGCTGACACGCTACGCCTCACGACGCCCTTGTTCTCCTCCGGCTTGATGACCTTGTCGTGGCTGCTATCGTCCCCTTTTTCCATTCCTGTATCACTCGTTGCATGTCCCTCGTGTCTGCTGTATTCTTATTTCTTGTTGTAATGCAACTGCTGTGTCATCATTGTTCCCCAAAGTCTCTAAGTTGGTACAACAACACGCGTCCACGATTGTTTCCTATGACTAGGTATTCGCTCCCAATAGAAAAATCCATCGCGGTGACGTGGCCCAGAGGAGTCTTTGGTGTCGGCCAATTGCCATAAGCAGTGAGAGACGGGAGGTGGACCTGCCCATTCCGATCATGAGCGTCCAAACGAGAGCGAAATTTACAAGGGAAAGAAAAGAACGCACCAAACGCATTTGATCCCTTTTGACGTTGCTCGCCATGGCGAGCAACTGTGAATCGTGATTGTACCTCAGGCATGAAATGTTGGTCGTCAGATTGCCCAGGGATTTGAGCGGTTTTGGCTTGCTCGTTTCCGGTGAAACTGCGCTGTCCGCGCTGTACACGTTGACGAAGCCAATGTTGGATCTGAAAGGCAAAAAAGTCCGTCCATCACATCGTTCTGCAACACGACAGGAATTAAAAAAAAGTACCCTATGGCGAGGTAGTTGCCTCGCTGGTCACCTGTCATAATGCGGCTTCCAAACCCACCCTCGTCTTGCCACCGCTTGATACACTTGCGCTGACCGACGTCCCAGACGTAAACCTGGGCGTCTTGCGTGAGGCTGAGCAGTTCACCCGGTCCGTCACCCCTTCGGGACCACCATAGGGAGTGGATTCCAGAGTTGGCCTTGAGTCCAGCAACGACCTGGGCTGCGCCGGACCGCCAATCGACGAGGTGAATGTGCCCACGACGGCCTGCAACGGCGAGGACGTCCCCAGTAGGATTAAAAGCGCAGATGTCCATACTCCCATCTTGGTTATGGCCAAACGTGGTACCCCATAAGCCGCGCGGCGAACGATGGGAGGCACCAGATTGGAGATCGTAGGTGTAGTAAAAGGGGCGAGGGCCGGTGAGCAAAATGGAGGAACCACTAGGATGGAACATGGCATTTGTGAGTGGGAGGGAAGGGATATGGAGTGTTTGCGCGTGCGGGTTGGTCAAGCCATCGACCTGGTAAAGTGGTGCAGTGTGAAAAAGAAAGATTAGGTTGCGAATGCAGGGAAAAGAACATACGTGGAAGAGGCGTAAACGTCTGTCGGTGCTTGCGGTAAGTAAAACAGGGATCTGTGGGGAGGGATGAAACTGAAGGGACTTAATGTCGCCTTGGGCGGGAGCAGCCTGGTTCGCGTCGCGCAGACGGTCGACGGAGATGATTCCTTGCGTCAGTACTTTTGGTCTCTTGCCACCTGATATTCCTCCCGTCGAAGCGAGGAGATCTGACATGACATCCCCCACCTCATCCTCTGACCTGGATGTGGATCGCCGACGCTTGGGATGCAGTTTTCTACGCGCCTTCAAAGCCCACTCTGGGGTCGGATTGATTTCTTGGAATTTCCTCCGCAGCCTCCGTTCGTATTCGCGTCCGCCGACGATGTCCTCGGTCGGTGCATCGCGTAGTTTCCGCAAGCGGGTATGTGAAGTGAGGGAGACCTGTATATTGGCATCGTCGGGATCCACCCAAGCGGGTGCCTTGCGAGTTTCTTGGTGGAAGGTGTTTCCAAGAGACGTTTCCTCCTCGTGATCAGTTGCAGCGGTCTCGTCCAGTATATTCTGTTCATGAACAAGGGATTCTTCCTCCACCGCGATGGAGTCGGCGTCACTGTCATGCACGATGAGCTCTTCATCTAGAGCAGATGGTTTAATCGAGGAAGGTCCAGCATTGTCATCAATGAAAAACAGCTTGAGACCACGCACGCGTCAGCAAACCATGCGTGTGTTCATCGAAAATGAGGGAACATACATCTGAATCCAGCATGTTTTCCAACTCCTTCAAATTTGCTTCTGTAGTGTTGTCTTGGACGTCGGAAATGACGGCGACGCTGGCATCGTCTCCTTGTCGTTCACTGTGAGTCTGCTTGGATGGCACGTAGGGAACACCAAACAACATGCTCTCCAGACGTCGTTCTTCATCGTCCTTGTTCGTACTGTCGACAGACACACGGCTACCGAGTGGCTGGACGTTTTCATTCTTGGACGTCTTTTGTCGTTTGCGGGACTGCTTTCCCATCGTGCGTGGTGGCGAGGACGGTCACAACAGTGGCTGTGCAATTTTGTGGCACTTGTGCCCTCTTCTGGTCACACCCTTCTGTTCCGAATCCACGAGCATGCCCAACTATTAGCCGATCAGCTGCGACCTGGGTGTATGCACGCCATTCAGATACGCAGCGTCCCCAAAGACCAAGACACTGGAGGTGATGCGAGTGCCATTGGGGTGTCTGGCTGTGGACAAAGAATGCGCCGAGTGGGGATAACGCGGATAGTGACCGCTTGATGTCCGACTCTACAGCGAATCGTGTCCATCAATTGCTGGGGGACCTGTGCCAACCGATTCTGATGGATGATGCGGCTCGCCCTGAGAACTTGGCAAATAGTCGGGGGGTGACCTGTTCCCTGTGATGCGCTGATGCGACCGTGGTCGGTCGACATGGGGCGTACAACCGGACATGCATAGCCTGGCAGTGAGAAAAGGTCTTGGAATAAGCGACGATGACCCACGCTTTCTCATACGTTGACTGGTATGATCACGTATCCTGCACGCCCGGCGCGTCCGCCGCCAGAGAAGATGATTCATTCTGCAATTTAATTATCCCCGCCCAGTCCAACTCAGTTCTAATCGCACCTTTTCTCATCCCCAACTGGATCCCAGACGAGTCCAGGAGGTGTGTCAGTCAGAGCGCCTGACTGAGTCCACCCGGTGCACTCCACCACCGCTCAGATACGATCGCGTCGCAGCTCGCAGTGTTGACCGCTGTTTACCATCCACTCCACATCGTCGCTGACGGTCTCCTCGACCTCACCCTCCTACGGTCCCCCACTCGGCGTAGGCATACCATAGCTCTCGTTTCCCTCCATCAGTGCCACCAGACACTTGCTTCGACCTATTTCTGTCCATTTTCCTTTGGGGCCCAGTGCCCCCAGTCTTGAATCCTTTCTCCCTTGGTTCTCTGTTTCATTGCACTTGATCATGGGTATATGCTTTTCATCGGCCGGGATCGTGGACGTGTCCGAGGATGACAGGTATAAGCATCGGGAGGCCGAAAAGATGTTGAAAGAGGTCTGTCTTTTTCCATTCGTCCTCATCAGTCATGTTCATCCTTCCTAGGCAAAAGCAAGGATGGCTACGCAGGTCAAGGTCTGTGCTCGAAAGTGGTCGCAACTACTCTTTATCCCTGTTCTCAACCCTTACCCAGGTTCTTCTCCTCGGCTCTGGGGACTCGGGAAAATCAACCGTTCTCAAAGTACGTCCCCCCTCACTGACCTCTCCCCATGATCTCACTCTCGCACCCCCGTAGCAAATGCGACTCATCCATCGAGTCCCATTCTCTGTCGAAGAAGTTGAGAGCTATCGGCAACTTGTTTTCAATAACTTGACTACGGGTATGGCTTATGTACTGGAAGCCATGGAAGACATGGGTCTCGAAATCGCAGAGGGAAACTTGCCACTTGTCGATATCATCAGGAATGCACGCGACACTCAACCCTATCAGCCGTTTCCACGAATGTACTATGAACCTCTCAAAGCACTTTGGGAAGACAAAGCCATTCAAAGAACTTACGAGCGCGGGAACGAGGCTGCTCTGCCGGAAAAGTGAGCCCTCGACGTTCATTGCACACTATCCTGTGTGTTCACCGTCTTCGACAGTTTAGCCTACTTCTTCCCATCCTTGGACCGTCTGTTTGCAGATACCTACCAACCAACAGAACAGGATATTGTTCAGTGCCGAGCGCGAACAATTGGCATCACCGAAACGACATTTCAACTCAAGGATCATGAGATGCTCATGGTCGATGTGGGTGGCCAGAAAAGTGAACGAAGAAAGTGGATACATTGTTTCCAAGACGTCACTAGTATACTATTCTTGGTCAGCCTTAGTGGCTATGACCAATGTCTGGTGGAGGACCGAGACGCTGTAGGTAATTCGTCTCTCATCCTTATCGATGCTCACCCTCGTTCCAAGAACCAAATGCAAGACGCGATGACTATCTGGGATTCAATATGTCATTCTCAATGGTTCAAGCAGACGTCGATAGTACGTGTTCTATGCACGCATATCATCACAGTCGTTCTTACGCGCTCTTGGTGATAGATTTTATTCCTGAATAAGGATGATTTATTCAAAAAAAAGATTACTCACTCTGATATTAAGAACTTCTTTCCAGTATGATATAGTGCGGTCCGTGTGGCATTGCACTGACCCGTGTCATCTCTAGGATTATGAAGGTGAACCGGGAGACGCAAAAGCAGGTCGAGATTACTTTAGAAAGCGTTTCTCGCGACTCGCGCAGAAAGCTGGTCGTTCTAAAGAACGGGAGATCTACATACAGTGCGTCAGGATGTGTGATCGTTTACTAGTTCTAAACGACTGCCTTGCAAGTGTAACAACGGCAACGGATACAGCAATGTTGAGGGTGGTAATGGCTGCTGTTGAAGGCAAGTACATCTAAACATCTCGAGACTAGCTTGCTGATATACTCGGTAGAGTGAGTCTTTATCTTGCTTGATCCCATCCCCCAACCTTGGCTTTCCCAACCGTACGCTCATTTTTCCATCTCCTCCGACACAATTCTCGTTTCATAGCATCGTTCTCCGATCCAATCTTGAGGTTGCGGCGCTGATCTAATGTGTTTTTATTTTTTTTCCACATTGCATCACTGTACTCCCAAACATCACCTGCGTTCCCTTCATCTTCAACGTGCTTGCCCCGTGTACGAACTTATCCTTTCCATTCTTCATGCCGATTCCAATGGAAAATAAACACAATCGTTCGCTCCGAATCTGTGATTCTCCTTGTTCTTCCGCTTCTCGTTGTGCGGTTTACCTCTCACTGATCATTCATTGTCGTTGTGTCGTTGCCTATTCCAAACTTGGTTCTTGCTGCAATGCTTCCACCAATATGACAAATCTATCGCACCAACCACCCCTGCAAATTACTCGGCTGATTGTCGGTTTCTGGGATGTATCATATGGCCTAACAGTACCATCGTCAGCAAGAACGTAAGTGGATTTTCCAACCACCCTGCGCGTGTTCGGCTTCCGTTGTGCTCCTTACTTAATGGTGATGATCCATTTATCCACAGATCCGCGACGTCATGCTCTGATGAGCGGCAGGGTATACCTATTGTGCGACGCTACTCGTCTCTGAAAACTCACGCGCTTGTGAGAGGAGAGGAGGCCGTATTGGTCTCCTCGGTCTTTTTTTTTTCATCATGACATGAACGGTGTCGTGATTCTCGGACTCTGCTTCTGCCCAAATCACCGGTTGAAAGGATTCGCCACCGCATGTAACATAACCGATCGTCACCAATTACTTCTACTTAGAATGGTCTGCAAGATTAGTGGGTAATTCTCATGCTTTCATATTTGCTGCTTTCTCTGCGTTTCTGTTTCGCTATCAGTCACTCACAATACTCTCACGTCCCACTGTAATCTCAATGCACTCTACTTGTGTTCCACCAGTACTTGTTATTCTTTGTTCTACTTCATCTCTATTTATCCCTGTAGTCTGGTTGCGGAACTTCACAATAGTAGTCGCGCGCCATCTTGATTGGGGATCCCCACCAGGCATTGCATACCGTGATGACGGACGTACTGAACAAACTTTTGTCGTTCCCAAAGACATCCCAAAGCTTCACTGCCTATCGCTCGAGCGTCGTCGAGCACACAACCAATCATGAACAGTTGGGATCCCACCCACACAAGACCCCACGCCTGGATCATGACTCTGACTCTGGCTCTGCATCCAGGTCGCGCGATCTCAAAGGTAAAGCGGTAGAGAGGAAGGGACCCATCAGAATACAGGTTCAGGTCCTGACGCGTGAGTCCGTCAGTGATGAATACGCGAGCCCTCAGAGAGTTCACCTAGCTCGTTCAGCAAAGGCCCCAAGCACTGTACCTCCCGATCACTTTGCGCGTCTCAGACGCTCTACGCAATTCCTGCTGACCAGGGGCTCTCGGTATGAGATGTCGCCAGAGACGTTCGAGTTCATTTACACCGCCTGTTGTTTACAAGTCCGCATCCCGGGACAGGCAGAGAGGCTCTACGACACGCTCTTCAGGGATATCGACCAGTGCAATCTTTGTTTGCTTCATGAGCTCGATACGTTGAGGGATGCAGGCAATCTCATGGGTTGGTTGGATCAATTCGTCCAAGTCTGCAGGTGGTTTGAGAATACCGTGGTACGTCTCGGTCAGCAAATGCAGGATGCACTCTAGGCTATATCCTTGCTTGTCTCAGGTTCTCCTCCAGTCTTTATTGTCCTATCTCGACCGTGCTTTTATTCTGAAAGACACGAAGCGCCAGAGCATTCGGTTTGTAATTTCATCTTCTCTGCCTGTTCTTGTTGACGGCTGATATGTTATGTCCTAGTGATCTTGCCTTTACGTCTTTCAAGCGGAAGATACTCAACGATGCGCAGATCGTCGGCTGTATTCGTGCAAGTATCTTGGAATGGTTGAATTGGGAAAGAACTGAGAGGTGGACTCTTCGTCCTCTGTCTTTACTTCATACCGGCTTACCCGCTGCAGGTCTGTTCACACCAACCGTAAGATGATTCAGAACCTTGTCTCGCAACTCCTCCTCCATGACATGTATTCCATCATCTTTGAGCGCTTCCTTCTTGAAAAAACGCTGTCGTTCTATACCAGCGAAGGGAGTGTCAAAGTCGAGGGACTTGACCCCAGTGCAGAGCAATTTCTGGTTCACGTTACAGAACGCACCGACGAGGAACGGGAAAGAACCACATCCGTCTGTGGTGGCATCGGGCAGACCGTCCAGGAGGTCGTGCAGGCTTGCAGGAGAGGTTTGTTGGAAACGAGGTTGGACTGGGTTGCCAAAGGCGGTGTGCACGTTTTCTCTATGACGTCGATGGGGTCTGACTTGCGAGGCAGCCATTGGCCCACTCATGAATGCACAAGGCACGGACCGACTCCGCGCGATCTATGCAGAGTTCGAGGCTCTTGATAGCCTGAGTATACTTTGCAGAGAGTTTAAATCCTACATACAAGTAATGCGAAGCTTCGTTTTCGTTTGTCGTTGGCCGTGTTCTGACACGTTTGACCCATGTGCAGACGAGCGTTGGAAACATTATCAAGGACACGGAACACGAAGACGACATGGTTGAGCGCATTCTCACTTTCAAGGACTTTGCAGACCGCGCACTTCAAACTTCTTTTGTCTCTTCTTTGGCGCCGAATCCTTCCTTTTCGTATGCGCTTTCCGATGCCTTTGCTTATGGTTTCAAAGCTCGCCGAAACAAGCCTGCTGAACTCATCGCCCGACATCTCGACAAGCTCATGCGTCGTGGGCAACGTGATATCTCTGACGCAGAGTGGGAGTCTTTGCTCACAAAGGTACTGGCGCTATACAGATTTACCGATGACAAGGACGTGTTCAGGACGTTCTACACGAGGGCCTTGGCAAAGAGGCTGTTGCTCGAAAAGAGTGCCTCTGATGACTTTGAGAAGGGCGTACTGAGGATACTCAAGGAGAGTGAGTGACTACCTTTTTCATTACCTTCTAGAATCCCCTTCTTCTCTCTTGTGCATGTGCCAGGGTGATTGATGACCCTTCTTTTCCAGGATACGATCCTGAGTTTGGGCAGGGTGATCATATGTTTAATGATCTCGCTCTCTCTCGGGAAATACTGCGGGAATTCCACAACCGAATTCCAGAAACGAGTAGCGGTCAGAAGCTTTCTGTGATGGTTCTCCAACGGAGCGTATGGCCATTTGCGGCGCGGAGGATAGACGTCGATCTGCATCCCTCTGTATGCGTGTTGCTCCTCATTGTCTTCTTTTTGCACTCCTGACGAACCGCGTTTTGTAGATGCAGTCGGATCTCCTGTCGTATACTACCTTTTACAAGGTGAAGCACCAAGGACACAAGCTCGAGTGGGACCACTCGCTCGGTACGGCAACGATCAGAGCGAGATTCAGCGCGGGGAACAAGGACTTGACCGTGAGCCTGTACCAGGCTGTGGTGTTACTTCTTTTCAACGACGAGACGGAGATCGGGTACAAGGCCATCCTGGAAGCTACCAGAATGGGTGAGACAGAACCTCTCCGTGGTGACACGCCGAAACTGATGCCGTTTTCAAAACAGACGTGCCCGAACTTGAGCGAACCCTCCAGAGTCTAGCGTGTGCAAGCAAGAAAGTCCTCCGGAAACGTCCTGCAGGGAGAGACGTCAACGAAGACGACGTGTTCTACTTCAATGCCGACTTTACAGATCCGAGGGCAAAGGTGCACATCAACTCTATCCAGGCAAAGGACACGGTACGGCGTTTTTTTAAATTCTGTCTGCTCCCTCGCTCCTTCGTAACATGCATGTCTAACCCGCTCCTTGTTCCCCTTGGTTCATCTGTCTGACAGCCCGAGGAATCAAAACGCACGCAATCACACATTGACTCGGACCGCAAGCATTACCTCGACGCCGCGATCGTCCGAATCATGAAAGCCAAGAAGGAGCTCACGTATGAGGCGCTCAAGACCCAGACGATCGATGCGGTCAAGAACCACTTTGTGCCCGAGGTGAGCGTAATCAAGCAGCGCGTCGTCGGGCTGGTAGAGCAGGAATATCTGAGGCGGGACGATAATGACATGAACAAGTTCATTTATGTTGCATAAGAAGGGGTAGAGAGGAGTGACTGAATGTACGGCTGCACTGTACAAGTTCCCTTGCCTGTAATACAACATAGTTGAGACACACCATGTTTGTGATGAGATTCTATAGTGAACAGAGGCTAAAACATGTCTGTTCAAGTTTTTGTGGACAAAGGTAGCGCAGGAAACGTCTAGAGTACCGAGATGAAACTCCTAACCTCGCCCAGAATGCCTAATCAGTGGCCGAGGGAGGAAAAAAGGCCCTAATCAAGGAAACCAGTCGTTTATCGGGTTCCGGCAAATGTGAATGTGTCTGCGTCGCCCAAGAGCGCGTGCATCACTTTCGATCGTTCAACTCGCTATCGTGGGCAGGTCGACGTCTGCGTTGTCCAACAACATGCGCAAGAGCTCCGAGAACTGGCGGTGGAGTTTTTCTACAAGGGGAGGCACGTTGGGAGGGTCCCATGCAAAGGGGCCGAGGGAAGGGGATGGGGTTCAGTGAGACGAGCGACTGTATCGCGAAGAAAAAATCGTGTACGGACTTGCACGTTCGACTGCCTGAATGTACTCTTCGTTTGCCTCTGTCATGGCAGTTTCCAGCGCTTGGAGGCGTTGTGCCTATAGTGAAACGGGGCAACACAGGGGTGTTATGGAGAGCACCGATAATGACGTGTCAGAGAGGACCTCAAGGAGGAGAGGGGAGGGGATGGATGGAAAGGAACGTTCTAGACTTGCCTGCGCTTCCTCGGGTTCCGGGACGGGAAGAGACTGAATGAGCACTTCGATCTGTTTCGCTTTGACGATCAAGTCGTCGACGAGTTCCCGTTTGTTTGCTAGAAAAAAGGGAAGAAAAGGGAGAAAGCGCAAGGCAAGGGATCGAATGGATAATCCGTTTCACCAAGTAAGCACCGCAGTCCCATGGTGGAGGAAGAGAGAACAGGAGACGAGAGAAACGAGAATTGGGGGGTCATGCAACACACGCGATGCTCACCTTCAAAGACCTCTGGCGGGTCAAACTTGTCCGGGTGGCGCGACTTTGTGATCGGTATTTCGGGGCTGACTTGGAGGAAAGTCGAGCGGGAGGTCAAGTAACCAATGCTACTCGACATGATCATCAGGAGCTATACACATCGACGCGCAAAAAGCAATGGTCCAGCATGTGCCAGTGTTGTTGATACAACAAAAGCGAAAGCAGACCCGTTCATTTGGTGACGGACAATGCAATATATACATGCGTAGCAAAAAAAACGGACATTCAATTATTTGAGCGCTCATGTTCAGATCTGAGGTCGTTGAGCTCACCCGTTGTATCTCATCCTGGAGCTGGGTAATGCGATCCATGTGCGACAAGTCCTGCAGCATTGCACCGCCAGGCAGAAGCAATTTCGAACACGGGTCGGAGACGTAAGTTACTTGCCAGCGAATGTGCTCATGAAATGACGGCCGAAAACACTCAGCACTGGACGTTTCCGTCAGCGCGATAGCACATCTAACAAGGGGTATATATCCCAAAAGTTAAGATAAAACAAGTCGCTATCCACGAAAGACTAGTAATACCCTAGTGACGACCTCAGGGCCCATTCGGAAATATATAGTGACCAAACGTCTCATGGACCAATAGATCACTGAAGCGACCATGCGGTAAATGTCTGCTGGAATCCATCGTCGTTGTATTTCTCGTTGATGATACCTTCTTGTCCGATTGTGAGCTGGTAGGTCGTGCCAACAGTCGAGACGCTATATAGCATGATCGCCGACTCGCTATCAATGCCGAGGATTCCGTTTTGACAGGTGTAGTTGGCAAGGCAGCCTTGTGTGTAATTCTAGTGCCAGCAATGAGAATCCGGTCAAGCGAGTGAGACTATTTGATCATACCTGGAAGAAGCTGTAAAACCCAGCACCTAATAGGAACGATAAGACAGTCCTCGCCTTGAATAGACGATAGAGCTTACCAAATAGTGTAATGTTCTGGGACTGTTGCACATACATGGCCCATGCCATGGGATCTGAAGAGTTGTACGCAGGATCATAGTAAGACGAATTGGTGGAGTAAGGCTGGGGAGCGGGTGGGACTGGTTGATAGTAGGGCTAGTTTGGTCATTGTTCAAGAGATGTGCATAAAATGATGAGTAGAGTCTCACAGTCTCTGTCTGCGCGAAACCGATCCAGTGATTTGTTGCAGCATAGAGGTTATATTGGTAGACAGAGCAATGCTCAGCTATAGTTGGAGGTGAGAATGCGTCGAGATTTGGAGTCTACACGCTTACACGCTGACTTGATGTGAGCAATGTGCGTATCTTCAGACAAGTTGAAACTCACCAGTACCGATCATCCACACCGGACCAAGAGACTCAGACAAAATCCCGCGTCCAGAGAAAATACTAGTTTGACGACCCTGAGGGTCATCGAGGTCGTGGTCAGCATTCCAAACCCAGGTTCCCTGTAGCAAGTCAATAAACTGTCCTAGCTGATGTTGCAAACCACGCACCTCGAGGTATGCGCTTGAGCCTTGGGTCAGATGCAGAGCCATGAAAGCAGCCTGACACTCAGGACTGAGATTACCCGCAGGACATCCTGAATATTGTAGGTTCGTGCCAGTGGCTAGAGTGCAGAAAACGTCAGGTTGCACACAATGATCGTTTCTCAATACATGCCTCCGCCGAGACTGCGTTCGAACAAGGGTCAGATAGTTTCGAGAACTGAGCACCCGGACATACCGGAAATAAGTGTCCCACATCCCTGCACCACCCTGCTGACCCGAGGGTTGTTGTACGTTCCATTCGACGAGGATAGCACCAGGCGCTTTGAAGGCTTAGTTGAAGCTTAAAGTGTGGTCTTGGACAACGTACCAGGACCGACAGTGGTGAAGATGATGTCCGTGATCTCCAAGATTCCATTGCTCCCAGGCGCACCGGCTTGTACCATTACTCTGGGGTTGTTCTGGTCCTCGAACATAGCACCGCCTCCCAGGATGACCGACCAGGCCTCTCCAGTTACTTGCGAACCAGCAGGAATGTAAAGGGTGTCCGTGATATAATATGTTCCGGCATCAAAGAAGATAAGTTTGCAACCAGAAAACTGTCCAAACGTATTCAATATGGCGAGTAACGCTGGTACATTGCAAAACATACCATATTAAAGACATTCTGCAATGCTGCGGTATCGTCGGTATGACCATCACCAGCTGCACCATACGACTTTACGCTAACGACCTGATCGGAGGAGTAGTCGGGATACTGGGGATGTCCTATGCCAAATATATTGCCCTGTGAGTCGACAATGTTCGATGGCTTTTGTGGCGGTTCAATAGATCCTTGGACGTAATCAGGTAGCCCATCATCCCCTACGTACACGTTGCCTTGGGCCCAGGACTCAATATAGGTCGAGCCAGTGGATCCTTCGAGTACAACCTCGCCACCTTGAACTCCGACTGCCACCGGAACATTGTTCAGCTGGACGTTGTTCAGCACGATGGAACCTGAAAGCGTGCCATTGCTGGCCGTTGTGGTTTGAACGAAAACAGGGGTGTCCGTTACTGTCGCATCGATGATCGCTTCCGAGCCAGCAGTCTTCATCGTCATGAACAGGATGCACAAGACTCTGGATGGCGAACACTCACCTGAGTTGCAGTGGATGTTCCACCAGTCGTTAGACTGAACCCGACCTGAATGTCGATGGGACATTAAAGAATGGACAAGGTGATGAATGTCTGTATATACCGAGCAATTGTTGATAAACACACGCTGGTAAGTCCAGCCTACCCAACTCGTGAGCACATATCACATGCGAAACAACCAACAAACATCATACCCCAACTCCACGTAGCATCAACACCTTGATAAAATGTCAGTGTGACAATGGAAAAGTCACAATGACATACCAACGACTGCGTTATTGACGGTGAGATTGCGTACAGTAAACTGTTGGTTGCCAACACTGATACCAGTTTTACCTGATAACGTTATTTGATTTGGAATCTATATCGGAAAAATACATACCCCCATTGAAAATGATGTCTGCGAGCGAGCTGTGAGCATAAGACCATGCGAAGCATCAAGTACATACCACCCATGAAACCACCACTAGTGTGCAAAGTGAGTATTGCACCTTCTGTGTCCAAAGGGACATATCTCACCTTCCGTTCTCCATGAAAAGCCCTGGAATGTCAATGTAAGTCCAAAAGGCATCAATACAAAGCACAGAAATTTATACCTTGGTGCTGTGTACCACTCTCCTGTGACATTTCCACGACAACATTGATCAGTGAAGTTGCCTGTGATACTTGCCAATGAAGACCAATTGCAGGTGCAGTGACACTCATTTGACGCAGATCAATGACTAAATTGCGCACAGAGCGGTAACTAAACGAAGCGGAGGGTTAACATCACCAGAACAATGACCACACGTTATTTGACACACAAATTGTCTTGATTGACAAACCACTGAGCACCACCACCGTTGGGGACGTAGGGGTCGGCATCTTTAAGATGCTGTGGGCATAAGAATGCTGGTTCTGGACTCGATAATGCTTACCGATGACGGCAAAGCCGGAGAAACTTGGAGATGCAAGGAGTGTCGGTGGTGTTCTCGCGTCACCAATCATTTGGGTGTAGTAGTACGTATTGATGGCAGAGGATACAAGATATACTCTGCCAACCTACTCAGCGAGCAATCGCACTGGAGTTAGGAATTCATACCCAGCAGGGAAATATACGATAGCAGGTGTAAGACTTCAAAAATGTCTGTAAGTGAATTAGGGATGTGGCGGAATGCGCTTACGTCGACGATTGACATCCATAACCACAACGATTTCCTTCCGACATGGCAGCGCTGACAGAAAATTTCAGCGAAAAGAACTTTGCACAAGAACAAAACGTCAAACTTGATGGCTGCAGTGTCGTCGGTCACACCGTCCCCTTTGGCCCCAAAGTCTTGTACATTGCGAAAGACTTGGTATGTTGTATTAGGATTGAATGCGGAAGTTCCCTGGTGTGTAATGTTCTGTAGCCAATATGGCTCTCCGGGCGTAGCCTGACCAGTTGTTAACGGTGCAGGGCAGGATGAACCGAGGCCGTAAACGAAAGGCGCTAGGAGACAGAACGTGCCTGCGAACAGAAATGCGAGACCGGGGCGTCTGGACATGGCAATGAGTTGTCTGTTAGGCAGAGAGCGTCTTTATAGAGTGGTAGAGCTCAGGTGACCAAAGAAATGTGCAAGCTGTGGGTCAAAAGTTATTTCAGGTCGTATTCATTACCGGAATGGTGAAGGCGCGAACAATCAATGGTGCGGATAGAGCACCAAACAAATTCACTGTACTGTAGGATCGGTGCGTGTCCCAATGAGGAGCCAGTCGTTGTCTGGTGGAACGGATGCATTGTACGGTTTATGCTCTCCGAGGTGGCTGGTACCAACGGACAAGCTTATGGACACCATTGCAAACGGAACTGTGGAAGCCAAAGTGGTCAGCCGCTCAGGGAACAAAAAAAGTAGGCCTGACGACGGGAATACGTGACAACGGGTGCACATGGCTTTTATTTGTGGCCACATGGATGTAGCCAGAGAGATCGCACAGTGGTGGCGTTCAGGAGTTTTAATACGCATATCCCCGTCACGTGCCTTCGAATCCACTCGCACGAAGATCAGCAGTGTATCCAATTTGATCCTAGTCCCAACAGAATTCTCCAGGCTGAACGGAGGCCAGCGACCAGACGAGATAGACCTAAAAACATACATCCGAAAAATTTCCGCATCACCTTTCAGTGAGTTGCAGATTCTTCAGCATTATTTTGATCGCCCTGATTCCAAAAGAGTTCCCGCCTACAGTTAAGCCCCATCTGTAGTACAAATGGATGACCGACTGATGAACTAATAGGTCAATCAATGACCCTCAGGTATGTGGGTTAAGGCCTGAGGCTTGAGCACGTTGATATTAGCATTTATGTACATCAACCTCAAATTTCAACACTACAAAAAGTGTTAAGTGGAGTTGGCATAAATTATAACCAACTAACCATTCTTAATTCACAATGCAACCTTGTAAAGAGGTTCTATAGCCTGCATCCCTGATCAACTTTTGTAACATTGATGTTTAGTATGGGCAAAAACACAAGAGGTGTTTAAAGAAAATGTCCAAAGAACAAATTGTTCTACTACTGTATGCAAACTCGAACAAACAGACTTTTCGGGCACGAGAAAGTAGGTTCTTAAGTAAACTTAGCTTGGTAGGGTAAATGGTAGATTGATGAGTATTAGTATATCTTATAAATCCTACGTGTCACTGCACATATGTATGAGCACAAAACCCAAACTTTGAGCCACTAACCAGTTCAAGTTTTCTACCAAAACATGTCAAACAGACTTGAAAATGTCTGATATCCAGATGCACAACCCGAATACGATCTTCGATAACTCACAACATACGATTCGTGACCTCGATAAAAATATATATACAATAAACAGGCGGGTGTAACGACTGCAGATGTCACGTGGACAAGTAATTCACCAATGTGACCATGCGGTAAACGTCTCCTGGAATCCATCTCGGTTATGTTTCTCGTTGATAATACCCCGTTCTTCGATCATGAGCTGATAGGTCGTACCAATGGTCGAGATGCTGTACAACGCGATCGTTGACACGTTATCAACGTTGAGAATCCCATTTTGACAGGTATAGTTGGTAAGGCAACCTTGAGTGTAATTCTGGTGCGAGCAGTGAGTACTTCAGCATCCAGCAATGATCAAACGTGAGATGGTTTAGTCATACCTGGAAGAAGCTGTAGAACCCAGCACCTGATGGTAACGATAAGACAACCCTCAGTTTAAACGGACAAATGGTCCTACCAAAGAGCGTAATGTCCCAGGACTGTTGCACATACATGGCCCACGCCATGGGATCTGAAGAATTGTACACAGGGTCATGGTAAGACGGGTCGATGGAGTAAGGCTGGGGGACAGGCGGGATTGGTTGATAGTAGGGCTAGTTTGGCTATATCTCAGGCAACTAGCACACCATGAAATGTAAAGTCTTACAGTCTCAGTTTGCGCGAAGCCAATCCAGTGATTTTGTGCGGCATACAAATTATATTGGTAAAGAGTGTGGTGCTCAGCTGTAGTTGAACAATTAGAAGTGTCAAGGCTTGGAATCTAACACACTTACATGCTAACACAAACGTTAATACATGTATGTTTTACGACAAATTGAAACTCACCAGTACCGATCATCCACACTGGCCCAAAGGATTCCGACAGGATTCCACGTCCAGAAAAAATACTTGTCTGGCGACTTTCAAGGTCATCGAGGTCGTGGTCAGCACTCCAAACCCAAGTTCCCTGTAGCTAGTTGGTATAACATTTAAGTCGGTAGTTCTCAACTACTCACCTCAAGGTATGCACTCGAGCCCTGGGTCAGGTGCAAACCCATGAAAGCAGCCTGACAATCGGACTTGAGGTTGCCTGCAGGGCACTCTCCATACTGCAGGTTCGTACCAGTAGCTAAGGTGAAGAAAAAGTTAGGTGGCCAACATCTTACATAGATTAACTCTCAATACATACCTCCACCAAGACTGAGTTCGCACCGGGATCAGATAATTCCAACAGTCGAGTACTTTGACTTACCGGAAATAAGTGTCCCACATGCCTGCACCACCCTGATGGTCCCGAGGTTGTTGCACGTTCCACTCCACAAGGATTGCACCAGGTGCTTCAAAGACTAAGCTAAAGCAACAAAGATGGTTTTGAGAAACATACCAGGACCGACAGTAGAGAAGATGATGTCCGTGATCTCCAAGATCCCACTGGTCCAAGGTGCACCAGCTTGTACCATGACTCTGGGGTTGTCTTGATCCTCGAACATAGCGCCGCCACCTAGGATAACCGACCAGGCCTCTCCAGTTACTTGCGAACCAGCAGGAATGTAAAGGGTATCCGTGATATAATATGTTCCGGCATCAAAGAAGATAAGTTTGCAACCAGCAAACTGTCCAAACGTGTTCAATATGCCGTAACACTGGTACACTGCAAAACATACCATATTAAATATATTCTGCAATGCTGCGGTATCGTCGGTATAACCATCACCAACTGCGCCATACGACTTTACGCTGACAATCTGGTCGAGGGAGTAGTCAGGGTACTGGGGATGTCCTCTACCAAATATGTTGCCCTGTGAGTCGACAATGTTCCACGGTTTTTGTGGTGGTTCAATAGATCCTTGGGTATAATGAGGTACTCCATCATCCCCAACGTAGACGTTACCCTGAGCCCAGGATTCAATATGCATCGAATCAGTGGATCCCTTGAGCACAATCTCGCCACCTTGGACTCCGACTGCAACTGGAACGTTGAACAATTGAATATTATTTAGCACGATGGAACCTGCAAGTGTGCCATTGCTGGCTGTTGTAGTTTGAAGGAAGACAGGAGTATCCGTTACTGTTACATCGATGATTGCTTCGGAGCCAACAGTCTTAATCGTCATGAACAGGATGCACAAGACCCTGGATGGCGAACACTCACCTGAATCGCACCGGTTGTTCCGCCAGTTGTCAAATTGAAACCGACCTGGGCATTGATAGAATGTAAGAGAGGGGGTGAACAAACAGGTGTCTGTATGTACCGAGCAATTGTTGATGGACACACGCTGATAAGTCCAACCTACCCAACTCGTGAGCACGTGTCACACATATACCAATGATCAAACCCATACCCCAATTCCACGGAGCATTGACACCTTGATGAAATATCAATGTGATAGTGAAAAAGTTACAATGGCATACTCACCAACGACCGCATTGTTGACGGTGAGATTGCGTACAGTGAACTGTTGGTTGCCAACACTAATTCCAGTTTTGCCTTCGACCATTAACTATTTTTGAAATCAAGCTTGAGAGATACATACCCCCATTGAAAATGATGTCTGCAAGCGAGTTGTGAGCATAAGACTATGCGAAACATGAAGTACATACCACCCATGAAACCACCACTAGTGTGCAAAGTGAGTATTGCACCTTCTGTGTCCAAAGGGACATATCTCACCTTCCGTTCTCCATGAAAAGCCCTGGAATGTCAATGTGAGTTCATAGAGCATTAATACAAAGCACAGAAATTGATACCTTGGTGCTGTGTACCATTCTCTTGTGACATCTCCACGACAACATTGATCAGTGAAGTTGCCTGTGATACTTGCCAATGAAGACCAATTGCAGGTGCAGTGGCATTCATTTGACGCAAATCGATGACTAAATTGCGCACAGAGCGGTAACTAAACGAAGCGGAGGGTTAACATCACCAGAACAATGACCACACGTTATTTGACACACAAATTGTCTTGATTGACAAACCACTGAGTGCCACCACCATTAGGGACATAAGGATCGGCATCTTGAGGATGCCATAAGGATAAAAACTGCGTATCAGACTCGATAATGCTTACCAATGACCGCAAAGCCAGTGAAATTTGAAGATGCAAGGAGAGTTGGTGGTGTTTTCGCGTCACCAATCATTTGGGTATAGTAGTATGCATTGATGGCAGAAGATACGACATATACTCTGCCGGTCTATTCAGCAGTAGCCACACTGGCGTTAAGTTTTCATACCCAGGCGGGAAATATACAACAGCAGGTGTAAGACTTGGACAACGTCTGTAACTGAGATGGAACCATGGACAAAACACACTCACGTTGACGACTGACATCCATAACCACAACGATTTCCTTCCGACATGGCAGCGCTAACAGGAAATTTCAGCGAAAAGAACTTTGCACAAGAACAAAACGTCAAACTTGATGGCTGCAGTGTCGTCAGTCACACCGTCCCCTTTGGCCCCAAAGTCTTGTACATTGCGAAAGACTTGGTATGTTGTATTAGGATTGAATGCGGAAGTTCCCTGGTGTGTAATGTTCTGTAGCCAATATGGCTCTCCGGGCGTAGCCTGACCAGTTGTTAACGGTGCAGGGCAGGATGAACCGAGGCCGTAAACAAAGGGTGCCAAGAGCAAGGACGCGCCTACAAAGAGGGACGCGAGAGCGGGTCTGGTTGTGCGCATGGGCGAGCAGCGTTTTTACAAAAAGAGTGACGAGGTTCAGGAAGTAAAGGGAGAATGTGAGTACGACTGTGGTTGGAATTCAGCTTCTTTTCGGATTGTATTCGCTACCAGACGGACATGAACACGGCATGCTGTTGTACGTACTATTGGTGCATGTACCGATGCCGGGGAGCCAAAGCGGAGGTCATTGTCGGCTCCAGTGCACGATTATTGGTGGCGCGTCGAAACGACCAGTGCGGATGGCACAAACCCAGTGTGATAACGCATTGCAGTTGGGTGCGATAGAGTAGCCAACAAGTAGGACGGGTGGAAGGCGCAGTGGCCAAGCGGCGAAGCGAACATGCGTCCGCCACGTCATCCCAGATGCTGTAATACATATATGTATATCAAGACGGACAACGCGACGTCAAGACTGCTGTGCGTGTCTACGACTCACCCCGCTCTTGTGGCACGCCTCGATAGGGTGGCGAGTTGACAGATGCGTCACGCCTACCACCACCCGAATGTTGTTGGCGACAGGTCCTCGATAGGGTGGCGAGTTGACAGATGCGTCACATCCACCACCACCCGAACGTTGTTGGCGATCGCCAAGTGGTAAGTTGGTGAACCCCCGTGACATCGTTGAAAAGTTGTTTCCACCTTCCTCCTCCCCAGTTTCAAATCTAGGTCCACGCGCACCCTGCTTCCACCCTGCTTCCGAATCACGCCAATCACACCACCCTGTCATTTCCAGGACAACAACCGTTTCGGACTGTTGTCTGTTGTGTTTTCCCGCTTCCTACATATACGCTTCCTTTCGCGTGCCCTGACCGTTCAGCTATCTTCCGACCCTCCTTTACTTCGCCCTTTTTCGCTCTCCTTTTCTTCCCCCCTCCGTGTTGTGTTCATACGGCATCTGAGATGTCTTCCTTTGCGTTGACCGTCTATCCCCAACCTCCTCCTACTACCAATAGCCTCGATTCACAGCAGCGTGCACGTCTTGTACGCTCCGCGAGGAAGCTCGGTGCGGTTCTGGGAACCACGCCATGCCTTTTAGGAAACGAGCTCCCCCCCAACAAGCCCGCTCCTAGAACACTAAAACGCCAAGGTTCGATTCATACACACCATCATATCGGTCAATCGTCCATTACTACGACTTCTGACCCTTCCGCTCTATCACATCTTCCCCTTCCATCCTTATCATCTACGTCCCTGTCCCACGGCATCGCCCCGCATGCGCAGAACACCGAATCCCTCCAGATAAATCCTCCTGGGCTGTCCACTGCCCGCGGGTGTCGTTCGGGTAACAAACCCCAACTCTACTTGCAGCTTAACAAGGGTTCGATCCCATCTACAGAGGATCATGATGCAACGTTGCTCTCTCCATGCCCTCCCCTTCCTCCAACGCCTATCAGCCCTACCGTACCCAATGATGCGGAGATCCGTCGGAAGCGGATGGCTAAGCTTACCCGTCATCTTGGCGAAAAAGTCCCTTTGGAGCTCATCTTCACCTCCAATCCAAAGCCTGTCCCAATTTCTCCGAACCGTCCTTTGAGACAACGTTCCGAATCTGTTCATGTATTGTGCACCGACGTCGTACCTATCTATGACAACACACAGGAAACAATGCAAAACTGGGTGGGCGAGTGGAACCGCTCGAACATTAGTGACGTCCAGAGAGAGCTTAGGAATTTGAGACTCAAGTGAACTCACTAATTGTGTCTCAGCTTTACATTGCACTCCTTCCATACCACTTTTCGAGACAACCACTCCACTACCTATTACTGCTGGTTGAGTTGATCAGCGCCATTTTATTCTGGATATTGTCACTCATCCTACTGGGATAATTCCAATCATGATGTATCACTACCCAACCTGGACGCCGTTGCATCACATGATACCATACGTTAATATTCCTTTTTATTCGAGCGAGTGCTGGTAGCTCGGTAAAAGGCACTATTTATCCCGTTCCCTAACCAAGTATAATTGACGATGAACATGTTTGCGATAGTTTCACCGGAAGCATGATGATGGCAAGTACAGCAAGGATCAATTTTTGCAACTTGTCCATTTGATCAGTTGATATCCTGGCTCAGCTGCCCGCATTCACGTTGGTGGTTCCAATTACGCAAGCACGTGACAAATATATCTCAAACAGCAGTGCCTGCCGGTCGTGAAGGAGCAAGTAGCGTCCAGGCCGTGCCAGCAGGTAACCTGGGTGTCGTGTATGACGCGCAGTTCAGATCGGCGTCACTACAAGGGCATGTTCAGACACTCGACCTTTTGCTATATTGCTCATGTAGATACATCTACACAGAAGGCGAGTGAATTAATCATACGGTTGTTTCGATCAAGCGACAAGAAAAGGCCTACTACGCTCTTGAGATGATGATTCAACTACTCAACGACCATGCCGATCATCAAGACTCACGTCGTCGAATCTCTTTTTCGTCAGCTATCCTCCACTCAAACGGCTTGTCGAAGGGTAGTCGCAGTGGGCACAGGCCAGCGCGCCTGCTTCCCAGGACAACGAAGAATACCAAAGAAAAAGAAACAGTAAGTACTCTACATGGGGATAACCGCCTGCCTATTAACGAGTTAAGCCAAGGTCGCGTAATACATACATAGCTGAGTCATGGGAGGACCAGAATAAGCCGGCAGTGATTGCGACCGTGCCATCTTATCCGTTCCATCACGGGATTTCGTGGCGCAGCTGCAAAGCGGGTTTTCTCGCGAGTCTCCTCCATGCCTCTACTCGATGCACCTTGGGTCCCTTTGTCGCTCGCATGTGTCGCTACCATCCTACTTAGTGGCTGGCTGTACATCCGGCACAACTTCAGTCCACGAAGGGGGCTACCCATCCCTCCTGGACCTTCTGGACACTGGCTATTCGGAACACCGTTCCCCACATCTCGGTAAATACCTACATCCTTCCATAGATAGTCTCAACGTCATTCGATGGCCTCACACAAACCTCAGTGCCCCTTACAAGCTCGCCGAGCTGACAGAAACGTACGGGCCCGTCCTGTCACTGAGACAGGGTCCGAGGCTCTTCGTGATTATCGGGCGGTATCAAGCCGCAATGGAGATCATGGAGAAGGAAGGTGCATCCGTTGCTGATAGACCTCGCATGATTGCAGCAGGGGAGACGCTCTCTGGAGGTCT
>JBBPKD010000207.1:0-29994 GCA_038089075.1 Singerocomus inundabilis
TGCAATCAATCCTGACCAAAAATGAAGTACAAGGGGGAATATGCTCCATCCTTCCTTGCTGATCCGGTAGGTGCCATGTAGGAGGAAGGCGACTTTCTAACGAGCCCGCGATCAGGAGGATTTTACATGGCATCCTCTGGAGAAGTGCAGAGAGTTGTTGGACAAGTATCAGTATGCCACCTTCTCTCGACCTGATAACTCTCTAGTTGGCCCGGAAGATCCTGGTGAAGGTGATTATCTCAGCCTAATTGCGTGTATACATGCTGAACGACTGCAGCCGTCAAAGTCGACCATGAAGAAGAATTAGCAAGCGAGGCTAGATCCATCTACTCCGCTCACGGTAACACTGTTCGCTTGATCCCTGCGACTGTGAGGACTCATTATTTTCCTTGCTTTTTCACTGACCGCTGTTTGATATAGATGTCTCGAGGATGGAAGGACGGAGACACGCGACAGGAAATTGTGGGTTGCATATGTGCCCTTGGTCCAGAATTATCAAGGGAGATCATTTTCGATGTAACCGATATTGTCGGTTCCTAGGTTATTTTGATTAAGGATTACCTGGCCTGCATTACCGAACGTTAGGCATGATATGGAAATTATTCCAATCGTTGAATGCTGTGTGAATGGCGCGACCATCGGCTCTGGTTCTGCAGCTACTAACACGTCTCGACTTACGATGTCCGACTTTGCAAAACACCTTGACTCTCTGACCACTTCTCGAGGCACGGGTTTTGACCTGGATGCACAAGTTATTGTCGAATGGACTAGGTACACGGACTTTGATGATCTTCCGTCGATGCTAATAGTCAATCAGTCCCAAGGCGTTTGACTTGGATGGTAGGCGAACGGTGTGCATCGAATTGGGCGTACGAATGTTGAATCTTGGACGTGTAGATGAATCGACCCTAATCCCCCAAGACGATCTAGCTGACGAGCCGTGGTCTACCGTTTTGGATCTCTTCGTCCCAGACAGCGAGTCAACCAGCGTCGAGACCGTCTGTCAAAGAGTACTCCAGTGTGTCCTCTTCAACGGGAACAACTTCTCGAACGGCTGAATCACTATGCGAACTAGTAAATGTAGCACTCATCATACACTACAAGCCCTGGTGGATTTGCTCTCGGGCTCACGCACGGATGACGAGATCTCGAGCGAACTCGCTGAGCTTGTAGGCTTTGATGAGATCGAATTAGTCATGGACCTGCTAGGATCGCGTCGTTCGGTTGCACAAGAACTTGTGAGTACATCCACTTCCATGTCGCTTTACTCGTTCATTGGGTATCTTACAGCTCTCCCTTCACTTGAACTCGAGAAAAGGACAGGAGGCAAATGACAGCATCTCTCAGGCATCAAGTAGGGACCTCTTCTTTCGTATTGTCATATTGTCCAGTGAGCCTTTTCGATAGAAATTCCGGTTAGTCTCGCACCAGAGGATGTTCATCGCCGTGTCCAGGAAACGCTGAAGGAAAATGCTGCCCGTCCTCTATATACTCGAACGGCAGTAAGTTTGCTTCCTAAAGTATCGGACAGAGACCAACATTCATCAGCAAGAAGCGCCCGAAGTTTTGCCTAATGTCTATACTTCCCGGTCCAACACCGGCGGAGGAAGTATTTTATCTCAGTATGGAAGTAAGTATGTATTGCCGATAGGGACCACAAGACACACTTTCGACGTAAGCTCTTTGGAGTTCAATTCCTGCGGCTTGTCTCATACTTTTTCTAGGACTATGAGGAAGTGGCTATACCTCCTGCCAAAACAGTCCCTCCGCGTGAATCTGAACGTCTTATCCCTGTCTTTGAACTTGATGAGCTCGCTCGAGGATCATTTCCGGTAACCGCATTCATGTGTTCGAATTATAGCAAGCTCAAATCTGATCCCACCAGGGATACACGTCTCTGAATAGAATACAATCCATCGTGTACCCCACTGCTTACCGTTCCAACGAAAACATGCTTATTTGTGGTGAGCATTTGAGTCCGAATGATTGTCCGGGTCTCTAGCTGATGTCATACAGCTCCAACTGGTGCTGTAAGCGATTCATTGACAAGATATTTACAAGATAATCACCCTTGTTTACAAGGGTAAAACTGATGTAGCTATGCTGACCATCTTGCGTGTCTTGGATCAGCACAGATCGGTGATTGCTCCGGGGTCGCCTCTACGAACGTCTATAAATCGTGACCAATTTAAGATCATATACGTGTAAGTCCACATCATTTCTCCTTCCCAAGTACACTTACAGCAGGAACGCAGAGCACCGATGAAGGCTTTGGCTTCAGAGATCGTTCATAAACTCGGAAAACGTCTGACATGGTTATCGATTGTGGTCAGGGAATTGACCGGTTCGTGCCTTCTATTAACCCTCCAGGTCCTGCAAAGCGAACTAATGTGTTTGTATAGGTGATATGCAGCTCACAAAGGCCGAGATCGCTGAGACTCAGATCATCGTTACTACGCCTGAGAAATGGGATGTGGTCACCCGGAAGCCAACGGGCGAGGGCGAACTCGCTTCTGTACATATATTTTTCTTTCATCTTGGAGACCCGACTCAATTGAGTACCCATTACAGAAATTGAAGCTTCTCATTATAGACGAGGTTCATCTCCTTAATGAAGAACGAGGTGCGGTAATCGAGACTATTGTCGCCCGAACTCTACGCCAAGTGAGTGATGGTTCGAAAGGCCCTATAACAGACTCTGGAACTTAAGCAGGTAGAATCCAGTCAATCCGTCATCAGGGTTGTAGGTTTGAGTGCAACTCTTCCCAATTACATTGATGTTGCTGATTTCCTAAAGTCAGTAGTATTTAAAGGCAAAATGCGTCCTTGTTTGACTTGGATTTATTTAGTGTCTCTCGATACACTGGTTTATTCTACTTCGACTCGTCCTTCCGACCGGTTCCGCTGGAACAGCACTTCATTGGCATCAGAGGCAAGTCCGGGAGTCCGCAATCAAAAAGAAATCTCGACCGCGTCACGTTTGAGAAGGTGTCAGAAATGGTTCGCCAAGGTCATCAAGTCATGGTGTTTGTTCATGCACGCAAAGAAACCGTTAATGCAGCGCGTACTCTTAAAGATGCTGCCACTATTGAGGGCACTCTAGATGACTATAGTTGTCAAGATCATCCGCGATGGGACATCTTCCGCAGGAATATTGGCGAGTCGCACAACAAGGAGATGAAGCAACTTTTTGACCACGGCTTCGGTATCCACCACGCTGGTATGTTGCGATCTGATCGTAACTTAATGGAAAGGATGTTTCAGGAGAGGGCAATCAAGGTGCGGCCAGTGAGTAATTATTCCAACATTCGTTGATGTTAAGCAAGGTTTTATGTTGTACTGCCACCTTGGCGTGGGGAGTCAACCTACCTGCACATGCAGGTGTGTGTCAAATCAATGTTATTAGATGACACACAAAGTATTGTAGTTATCATCAAGGGCACGCAAATATATGATAGCGGGAAAGGTTCATTCGTCGACCTTCCTGTTCTAGACGTCCTGCAGGTCTTCGGTCGAGCTGGACGCCCCGGACTGGAAAGCAGCGGTGTTGGATACATCTGCACGACGGAGGACAAACTTACGCACTACCTTGACGCTGTAGCCTCGCAGGTAAGCGAGTTTCTTGTTGCGCCCGTTAACTGATTATCCTGATGAAATACCTCAGAACCCGATCGAATCACAGTCAGTCGTCGTCCCCCTTACTCCCAAATTGGTTACTCAACTTTGTCAGATTCCAATTAGGCATGGTGGACGCGTTGAATGCAGAGATTGCACTAGGAACCGTAGCCAGCGTCTCAGAAGGCGTGCGTTGGCTTGGATATACATATCTCTTCGTTCGAATGCGTAAGAATCCTACGCAATACGGTAAGGGCGATTTTGAAATCGAGTACTATGGTTCACACTGGAAAAGGAATCTCACGGGAAACGTTGACCCTGGATTCTGACCTTGTTCACCGGCGGACGGAGTTGATTGCGTCGTCGGCTAGCATATTGGCGAATCTGTCCATGATTGATTTTGACTCTGAGGGAGAAACTTTTATTATCAAGGACGTTGGGAGGATTGCAGCAAAGTACTATATTCGTCATCAGTCAATCGACACGTTTCGCATGTTGTTCAGGGCACAGATGACAGAGGCGGATACTTTGTATATGCTCAGTAAGAGCACGGAGGTGTGTTATTTTTTTCAGAAATTGGTAGATCGTGGCACTACTGACGGTTTCGTCCCAGTTTGACCAGATTCAACTTAGAGAATCAGAGACTGCGGAACTGGAAAACTTGATGACATTCGTCCCTTGCGAGGTTCGGGTATGTAAACGTGCTTGTGGGGGATCTACGAGTTTAATGGCCGCATAGGGGGGCACAGACACCAGTCAAGGGAAAGTCAACATACTTTTACAAAGTTTTATCTCCAATCTTCCAGTTCAAGACTTTGCGTTGGTGTCGGACACCGCATTTGTGGCTCAGAATGGTGGTCGTATTGTGCGAGCTCTTCTGGAAATTGCCATCAGCCGAAAATGGGCCAACACAACGGCCACGCTTATGGGAATGTGCAAAGCCGTTGAAAAACGTATGTGGCCTTATGAAGAACCGCTAAGACAATTCAACTTGAGGACGGAAATCTTGCATCGCCTCGGCGAGTCACGTACGGAGTACCATCCTGCGGAGCTCGCTACCAAGACGGCGGCCGAATTGGGAAGCCTTATCCGGCTGAATGAGTACCATGGTCGAGCGTTACTCACTGCAGCTAAACAGTTTCCTTCTGTCGAACTTGCTTGTTCCTTGCGTCCACTTGGTCCTGATATACTGAAGGTTATTGTCACAGCGACCCGTACCTTTGACTGGAATCCCCAAATACATGGATCCATTGAACCATTTTGGTTGTGGGTTGAAGACCACGAAGGGAATACAATACTTCAGTTGGCGCAGATCTTTCTCCGGGAATCAACGAAAGCTCTGGACGTAGAATTTGCATTCACGATATCTGCCGATACCCTACCTCCATCAATTACCATCCGACTCGTCTCCGACAAGTGGTTAGGAGCGGATAATGAACTTTTCGTGCCACTAGATGATATGGCCATGCCTGTAGCTTGCCATTCTCATGTACGACGGGTGGATGTCGGTTTCCTTCCTCTTTCTTCGATACGCCTTCCTGCGCTGGACAAACGCTATTCTCACTTTCGCGAATTCAACGCTATCCAGACTCAGGTGTTCTGGAGTCTCATGAACACAAAATCGAATATCCTGGTCGCCGCACCTGCAAGTTGCGGAAAGTCCTGTCTAGTGCATATAGCCATCTGGTATGGAACATCTCATGCTTCCTAGTTCGTGATATAAACAACCTTTAGGAAAACATTGATCGAGTCGACTTTGTCCTCCTGGGCCCTTGTTGTTGTTCCAAGCGGCAACGCGGCAAGAAGAACAATGTCAGAGCTGCGTTTAATATCAGGTGTTACAGGCATCGGACTGGAGTGGCCGACCGGCGCCGACTTATTCAGCTCACCCAATGGCAGACTAATAAGAGTGATTACTGCGACAAATCTTTTAGAAGGCCTTAATCTCACTGGTCTAAATCCAATTCAAAGCCATCCTAAAGTCATTTTGTATGAGAACCTAGAACAAATGGACGCTTCCTACGAACTTGGCGTTGCTCTCATGAAACATGTAACGCAACATTTTCCAAGCCGTAGTATCGGTCTGACAAGGTCACTCATTGACCCCACCGACCTAGCATCGTGGTTAGACGTCGAAGAAATGGGACTCCATAGTTTTTTACCTAGGGATCGCGAACAACCGCTGACATGCTCCATACAACCATACACGATCCCGCAGCTGGGTGCGCTTTTCAAGGCACTGGCGAAGCCCGTTTATACGTCTATCCGGGGCACCTACTCCGGTAATTCTGGGATCGTATTTGTCCCCACTCGCAGACACTGTCGCAATGTAGTACAAGATCTGATCACTCAATCTGCCTTGACCTCGTTCTCTGAGAGAGGGTTCCTCCCTGAGTCTGTTTCCACGATCTATATCGAGGACTGCCTTGCGAGGCTTCAAGACACGACGCTTGTCGATTTCGTGTCAAGAGGCGTGGGCGTGTTTCACCACGGAGTCTCGAAGGCGGATCGCGACCTGATTCTTACGCTCTTCGCGGAGGGGATTATCAGACTCCTGATAGCTCCTCGCGAGGCTTGCTGGAGTCTTCCCGTGTATGCGAAGGTCGTCGTGGTCATGGGTACTCAATACATACGAGACGACCCTAGCTCATCTGAACGACAATTGAAGGATTACACCATCGTGGAGATCGTTCAGATGCAAAGTCGTGCTGTCCAACAGAATGGAGCTGGTCATTTCGTACTCTTCTGCCCGGCAGAATCCGTGGAAATGTTTAGCAAGTTCCTCAATGAGGATGGACTACCGTTGGAGTCGCAGCTGTTGGAAACGGAGGTTTTGGAGAGGTGGTATCAGGAAAGAAGAAAGGACGGTACAATACGGAACAAACAGGATGGGGTGGACGCGCTTTCTTTCACGTTCCTCGCTCGGCGGATGATGAAGAACCCGACCTACTATGGCCTTCGTCCCGATGTCACCATAGGCGAAGCATTGTCTCGCATCGTTGACGGGCTTGAGCACAGCTAGCCAAAGAGACATGTACAGTGTGTCATACATCACGTGCACATTTCACTGAGCTCTTGACCGTTGCTGGCAGAACAAAATACGGTACACTGCATATACTTGCTTCCTGGCGAAAACCTGAAGCGTGGATGAAGGACTTTGAGGCGGCAAAGACATGGAAAGGGCAGGTCAGTGACCCAGGATACGTATTGCAAGGTGGTACATTACAGGACAGAATCTACTGCATTTTGGGGGCTGAACCTCTACTTGTCTAAGAGATGTACTTGGCCAAAGCCTGGAGCCGCTCGCCTGCCGCCTTGAGTGTTTCCATGTCCTTACAGAAGGAGAAACGAGCATAGCTTTCGCCGATGTCGCAGTGCTCCTCACAGTAGAACTGAAATGGTCACTTCGGCAATCAAATGGATGTGTGCGGTGCTTGACTCACCTCGCTAACAGGGATGGATGAAACGCCAATCTCCATAGCAATGAACCAACAAGCTCTGACAGAGACATGAGCAACGTTGATGGAAGGGGCGGTGTATTACGTATGACATACTTGAAGTCCTTTCCTCGACCTTGCACGGATTGCGGGAAAGGATAATCTTCCGGGAACTTTATTCTGGAAATGTCCTGCGACGCATTCAAGTTAAAGAGAGGTGGCCAACTGATTTTTTACTCTGCTCACCACCAGTACAAAGTATGTACCCTCTGGCAGGCTGTACTTCAAGCCGATTCTATCGAATGCGGAGAGTAAAATATCACGCCTTTCCTGGTATTCTGCAACCTGTTTTTCAAAGAAACCACGAGTCCGAGCTTGTTCGAGACCGCATGCTGCGGCCTCTTGCAAGGGTGAATTGGAACAGAATACGATGCGTGTGCAAGCAGCAAGAGTGGGTTTGATGATAGACTCTGGGCCGATTAGCCAGCCAATGCGCCAACCGGTGGCGGCGAAAGCCTCTGGAGAAACATGAACATTGGGAGTGTGTAGGGGCAGGTATTTGGTTTAGGCTTACTGCCCGCTGAGAGGACGGTGACAGTTCTGTCCCACATGCCAGGAAGAGTCGCGAAGCGCACGTGCTCTTTTTTGTCAAAGACAAGGCAATCATACTTGCAGTGAAGATGATTAGCCAACTGGTAGCGATAGTGGATGAGTGTTGACGCACGACTTCGTCGGACATGACCAGCAAGTTAAACTCTTGTGCAATGGCAGCGATCTTTTCTAGTTCTTCCCTAGAAAAGACTTTGCCGATTGGATTGTGTGGGGTATTGATGATGATCATTTTCGCTCTAGGAGTGATGGCGCGGCTATGAAAGGGTCAGGGAACGGGAATAGAAGAAGCAAGTGAGGGTGGTGGGATACCGCAATTCGTCAAAGTCGATCGTCCAGTCACTGCTGTTCGGCCTCTCTCCGGTGAGATTCGGATGGAGGGGGACATAGACGGGTTTCCCACTGTTGAAAGTGACGGACGGGAGGTATTGATCGAAGAAGGGCTCAAACATGATGACCTCGTCTCCGTGTTCCAAAAAGGCGGTGAACACAGAGTACTGACCTAGAGGCAGTGGATGTAGTGGAAAGAGAGAGATGAGGACGGTAGAAGACGGCACCTTCATTGGCGCCGCTGGTGACCAGGATCTCTGTCTCGACGTCGAGGGACCTGTTGAAGGAAGGCTCGTAAAAGTGCTTGATGGCTTGACGCAAGCGGATGCGACCCTTTGGATGGGAGTAGTGGTTTGGAAGAGTCTGCTGGAGGGCCTGATTGGCGGCGTCGACGATCCAAGAGGGAGGAGGGAAGTTCATGTACCCTTGGCCGAGATTGATGCAATCTGCGGGGAGATTTGCGGCGCTGTGGAGAGATGAAGGGGTCGGTGTTGGGTGGTGGAAGACACGCACTTGAAGATGGACCAGACGTCCTGCGCCAATGCGCGCCCCTCAACGAGACGGGACGAGAAGGGGATGAGGGGTGCACGGTCTGTGGTGGACATGGGGGAGCTGGAGAGAGCTGTGTGGGTCGTCAGCGATCTCTTATAGGAGTGATTTGCGAATCGGACACCGGCAAGCAAACGACGAGCGGACATGCGGCGAAGCGATGACTCTCGCGGGGCAAGACATGTTCTGCATTTAGAAGTTCATTCTCACGCTACTTGTATTGCAGCGCGCGCCGTTTTCAATGCTCGTCCATGGCGAGTCTCCACGAGTACGTCCCCTCTCCCGCTCTGCACGCGTTCCACTTGACGACACCCACTAGGTCTCACCCGCCAGTCACTCATCCTCTGCAGACGCACCCTGCAGACAGCGACGAGGAGGAGGTGTTCACCTACCCTGCAAACAGCCGTGCAGAACACGATGGTCACGACGACGACGAACAGTTTGTCTATCCCCACAATGCCGTCGATACCACAGCACATCGAGACTCCTTGATAGCTTCCGACACCTCGCTAGAACGCGCTCTTGAGCCTCGCTTGCCTCTCGATACCGCCCTGGAGCCATCCGTCCCGTCCAAAAATGCTCTACCACTGCCCTCAGCTCTACCTCAAACACACTCTCCGGCCCATCCATCCCCCGCTCAGCTTGAGGCCTTGTCTGCCGCAGCTTCCCAAGGCGACCTCGTTCTACTCAAAAAGCTCTTTGCTACCGCACTCCAGGGTGGTGGTCTCGAGGCTTTCGCACTAGCCAATGACGCTTCTGCGCGTACAGGTCTCACCGCACTTCATGCAGCCGCGAGTCGTGGGTATCTAGACATCGTCAAATGGCGTGAGTCTTTTATCCCCTTTCAACCTCGTACGACATTTTAATCGTCTTTCACTAGTCATCGAAGACTGCGGCGCGATGTCGGACTTGGAAGACCGTGAGGGCGAGGTTCGCTTGTCTTGCCTCCCTGGTCCTTCTCTGACCGCTCCTACAGACTGCTCTACACAAAGCGGCACTAAATGGCCATATGCCAATCATTCAGTACTTGTTGGCCAACAAAGTGGACGTCCATGCACGCGACGCAGACGGCTGGACTGCACTCCACAATGCCTGTTCAAAAGTAACCCATCTTTCAAACGACTCCACGATCACTCCTCATCCATTTTCTAGGGCTATGTCGACATTGTACGATGGCTTTGTGAAAGCGGCAGTGCTGCAGATGAAGTAGCTAGGGTGCGTGGCGTTGACCTTCGCAACAAAGGAGGCTGGACCCCTCTCAGTACGTCACCACTCATCTTTGTCCCTACTGATCCCAATGCCCTCTTATAGTGAATGCGGCCTCAAAGGGACATCTTCCGGTCGTCATTTATTTGTTGTCCAAGCAAGCAGCAGATCCACTCGTACGAAATCATTGGGGCGAGACCGCATATGACGTCGCTGCGTCCGTATTCGAAGTGTGGATTTGTGAGGTACAATTGATGCAATCTTGTGCACCCTGCCATCTCACGAATTCCATCAGGTCCTGCAAAAAGCCGAGGTAGAACGGTGGCGCGGTACTACCGCATCATACAATTTGTTGTGTGTGCACACCACCGTGCCTTTGATCCTGTACGAGAATCAACATCTTGACACTCGTCTGAAGACATTGGCCGTTTCAGGTGGAAGACCCAGGTTTTCCGCATCTGGACTTGGAGGACCCCGCCGACCCGTGCCTTTCGAGCTCAGGCTTCCCTCTCCAGATGGAGATACGGGGGCAAGCTTAGTGGCCTCGTCACGCAGTCAAGTACAGCTTCCTCTTGTATCCGATCCATACATATTGCCAAATACGTCCCGTCGAGACACACCCATATTAGAAGGCGCAGAGCGGAGTCACTTTTGGCTGTACGTGTTGGTTTCTACCTGGTTGTTTGCGCAAGGTAACGAGTTCAGCAGATCAGATTGGGTCATTGATGACACCCACCCTAGAGTGAGCCCCGATGGTGGTTGGCAGTATGCACAGAGTTTTAGCGCTCCAGATCCAGCATGGTTACCTGAGCCCCCACCACAACTTGTACGCCTTTTATCCGGAACAGGGGCCGTCACAGCTGGTTTATCTACCCCATCACGAAATCATGCTAGCAATTCGTCTTCTGTATCTTTGCACCCAAACACGTGGGTACGTCGCAGGCGTTGGGTCCGTGTGATGCGACGCAGACTTTTCCCTCCCCTCCCTTTTATGGAACCTGATGGCGCGATGTATGATCTGGCCCATGATGGATCTCTGATCCCGCACGCAAGTGAAGGCACACACGCAGACGGAGGTGAAGAGGGACAAGAATTAGGGGCAATGCGTCCTAACCGGTTATCTTTCGCACAAGACTACGTCGCGCGTGCGCGCTATCTCGTTGGAAATCGTCCAGAAAACAGCGATGGGGTTCGTTCTGCTGTTGAGACCCGTCGCACCATCGCCAAGCTCGAACGGGCGACAAGTGAACTACGACAGGGGATCCTGAGTAAGTCGTGGCTGGTGGTAATCTAGTCTTGCTCATGAATCTAGTAGGTGACGACGACAAGGAACGGAAAGTACAAGCTGAGGTCTTGTTGAATGCATACAGCAGAGAGCTGGAGCGATGTAGACTCTCTGCAGGTGCTCAAGGTCTTCTGAACCCTAGCTCGGACGATGAATTCAATGATAATGACGATGACGATGACGATGACGATGATGACAGCGGCGGTGTCGACGACGACCATGATGAAGTTTTCCGCTATCCAGGTTACTCTCCTCTCACGACCAATTCACCTTCTGTCAGATCCGGATCAACCGAATACTATTCCCGTCATACGATCGCTCGAGACCTTACCCCTGACTTATCTCAAGCACCCGATTTCCGAGTTCCCACTCGTGAAGCCCCTCAAAAGATGGCCGCTCCGGTGCGGCAACCTACCCCACTTTCACTCAACACACAGTGGGAGCCGGACAATGCAGTACAGGCTTGCAATGATTGTCAGCGCCGATTCAGTTTCATTCTTAGAAGGGTGCGTTTCATCTTCAACTTACATCATCAAACCCTAAAATTTGTCTCTTCCACTGCACATCGCCAGCATGTGAGTACATTCCAAGTCATGACGAGTAGTTGTTGCCCGATTCGAACTCGAATTCACAGCACTGTCGAAGATGCGGTCGTATATTCTGTGACCGATGCTCGTGTCACAGAGTCCTCCTTAGATCATCCGAGATCGTACAAGATCCAACTTCTCCAGTAACTGTTGCAGCATCCTCGTCTCAACGCGTTTGTCAGTCTTGCTTTGATCAACGCAATGCCAGTACCTCTGCTGTGGAGCGCATCGTGGTTGATCGAGGGAGGTTAACAGTACCCGGCCAGCTCACGCGACAAAACTCCAGCTCACAATTAAGTGATCTTGCAGAGTAAGCCGTCACGTCTCTATGGTCGGCGGTTGGCTTAATCCTCACAGCTGCCCTGTCTGTGGAACCAATCTTTCGGCATTTGACGGCCCAACGGATCAAGCAGCTCACGTCAGGGGTTGCTTGGATGGTGGGACTCACTCTACTGCCCTCCAGACAGTCAAGTATCTTGTGTATGAACTCCCAGCTGAGAGTGCCTTGGTTGGAGTTGAATGTGAGTTCTCTGCAATCGATTCTTTGCCCTCTCATCCGTGTTATTTAGGTGTCATCTGTCTGGAAGAATTCACCCAAGGCTCCGCAGTTGCACGATTGAGCTGCCTCTGTAGTTTCCACAACGGTGAGAACTAATTATAATCGTTGTGCCTGTCCAAGAGAATGCAGCTCATGTCGTTTTCTAGCATGCTTATCATCTTGGTTGCAACGCGGCCGCAGCTGCCCAGTGCATACACGTTGATGATCAGGTGAATGTTGGGACGATACCGATATCCCTGCGGTGATTACGACCTGTACATAAACATGCAATACGAACTATGGATACACACAAGTACACATGTGGCCGTCAATCACCGTCTCGCGGTTCGTAGAAAGTACTGTAACGTATGCGACTCTCGTCCACTCGTATGACATTGGATAAGTCTTCCATGTCTGGGGGAATGATGTCTTGACCTTTGATCCCGTCGTCCTGGTCGTCCTCAAACCAAGTCGAAGGGTCGTCATCATCTGATTCATCCTCGTCCATATCTTCAAGGTCAGACTCGGTCGGTTTATAGTTCCTACAAGTTTCCTCAGTTTGGTCTTCGGAGGTTGAATGCGAGCGAATACCAACATGAACGCCCATATTCGAGCATCCATCTCTTGCCTGGACAGTACTTCCCCTTTGATTGGCAAGCCGATGCGTCTTTTCCTGTCATCCGAGCGCTGTTGCCTCTCCAAGTCAATGGCGTGTGCACGCTGCTCTAGCTCCACTGCCTCTTGCAGACTGAGAGATCCGACCTGGTTGTTTGCATTGTTGGATGCTAACGGGGCCTGCCATAATGAACGTCTCAATTGTTGGACCAAGTTGCACAGTTGCACAGGACATACATATCGGGACAATGCCCGTCGTTTAGCATCGATAACACGAGGCTCAGGTTGTATGTCGATAGGCATGATCTCATCCGAGTTGATATGCGCATTCTTGAGGCCGTTGCGAATTTCTTCGATACCTTCGAGCTCTAGCAGTCGAGTTTCTATAGCTGTCTGCTCAACGGAGAGTCGCTGTACGAGGGAAGAAGTGGAGGCGATCCTAGAGCACGAGACCGTGCATTGTCAGTCTGCAATATTTCTGAGGTGGCCACAGGATGGGGGTGAGTGCATGCGGGCCAAATAGACTCACGACGAAGAAAGGAGTCTTTCGTTGCGATCGTGCTGGTCGTGTAACTCCCTCGCGGACATATCTGCAATAGGTCTCGACTTTGGCTTGAGTGGTGCCCTGAAGCCTGGCGGTACTGCTGCATTCTTGGCGCGAGCCGGAGAGGTTGGAGACTGCGGGCTGCTGGCCCTCATAGGACCCATGTTGTTACTGTAGACGGTTGGAGCGCGGAATTGTTGGGAGTAGAACTGGCAAAGGGAACGACCCTTTCAAATACCGAGCTGCAAGTTACCGCTTTCGGTCAGACGGTCTGAACCCGCGCACACAGCCAACAAACAAGCTTTGGATTGGCTACTCGACCGAGAGTACAAGAGCGCGAGGGACAAGGGGTACACATTTGCCCTGTAAAGTACAACTCTTTTGTTCTCACATCCATCCATCCCTACATGAACATATCGCCCTGGGAATAAACTCGTTTAGAATTGGCACGAACACATGGCGGCAGATGCGCACCGCTCCGGGGGGCATGAATTCATCGTTGTCAGGCCCTCGCGTGTTAGGCCATCCCCCACGCGGCATCCTGCCAAACGTGGGTCTTAATGAAGAGTTTGGGTCCGGTCCAACGACGTCGAAACGGGCCCCTGGTGGTGCCCCTAACGGAGGTAGATACCCATCACCGCCCCATGGCCCCCTAAGACCTTCTGGTCTGCGTCCCCGGGCACCAAAGATGGGATGCTCAGGCCCAACAAACATCCCATCTCCTCCGTGAGGCGGAAATAAGGAGGGAGGAGAAAATCCACCTGCTTCAAAGGGATCTAGGTCCCTTCTTCCAATCTCCAACGGATTGTATGGATGCCTGTTGGGAGGGAGGTGAACGGGAATTTCCTCGGGAAAAGGAGGTGTGATGGGTCTCTGATGAGGACCAGCGATCTGTGGGGGATTGGTAGAGGCTGCCCTTGCAGAGACCTCTTCGGTCTCTTCCGTATACCCATCCTTCCTGAGTCCTGGTACGAGTTTCTGGATAATTTTAAGCTTTAGTTGTGACACAAAATCTGCGATACGATTCGAAGATATAAAGCCGTGAACAAGGGGTTGTGCGTCCGATTTGGAGGCATCGTAGGGGTAGAACGAGGGCGAAGTGAAATCATCGGTAGATATATCCAATGATGCAGTCTTATCGCTCTAAAGTATCGTCAAGCAAGATTCTTGCAGGGGCGATAGCAGCGTACTTCAAGGGCGATGGCGTTAATCAGCGTTCGCCGACCGAGTCTCACAACTTTCACAAGAAACTCGAGGCTACTCTGTTCGTGTCTATACCTCAGAGCACGGTCCCCCAGTTCTCCCATATTCCAGTTTTCAGGTAAGACATTGCTTTGGAACGTTCTTGCAGATGGTGCGTCGTCAATCGCAATCAGACGGAACCCGAGTATAGAGAAGATCGTGTGGACGAGCGCTGCAAGCGCATCGTGAGAAGAAGAAAGACGTTTGTTGGACTGTGGAAGGAAGACTGCGAGCTGCGTTGCGAGTGCAGCTGGATCCAGAATGTCGCTCGCCATAGGGAAAAGACAAACGATGAGGTCACACAGCTTTGTTTTACGTAACATCACAGCTTAGTCAAGGCCTTGCAATTCTAACACGACCAAACAACACCTTTTCTTCAAGTGCCACCACATTGTCACTCTGCATCCTGCCCTTTTCCTATCCATGGCACGTAGGGAGAGATCATATTCTCCAGACAGCTCGAACAAAAGGGTAAGACCTTCTCACCGTTCACCTCGGTCTCCTTCGCCAACTAGGCGGAATACCCAAAGGCTCAGCAGGAGATACGACGACGAGAGGGACAGAGATAGAGATAGAGATAGAGATAGAGACAGGGATAGGGATAAGGACAGGGACAGGGACAGGGACAGAGAAAGAGCAAGGGACAGAGAACGAGAACGAGAACGAGAACGAGAACGCTACCGTGATGAACGGTATCGTGACGACCGACGGAGGGACGGCCATCGAAGTGATAAAAGAGATGACCGTCGTGACGATAGGCGGTCATCCCGCTCACCTGATCGTAGGGACCGTGACCGACGGCCTCTGTCGCCTATCACAACCAAATCCACCTCGGAAGCTGCACTTACACCCCCACCAGCGCCGGAGGATGAAAAACTGAAGGCTAAGCGGGCAAAACTCGAGGCTTGGAAGAAGGAACGGGAGGCAAAGAAGGCACTCGATGAAGCGAAAGCAAAGGCAATGGCCCTTGCTGGAAAGTCTGCACCAGGTTAGTTTTTGTCACTCATTGTCTGCTTTGGTGAGATTTCACACCACTTGATCTTGCCCCTTAGCACCTCCGGTTCCAACACCTACGAAGCCGGGGACGTCGCTCAATCGTGCTGCGTTGACTGGCCTTGGCTTGAAAGGCCTTCCATTGAAGCCGGAAGTCTTGAGAGCATCCAAAGCTGCTGCAGCCGTTATGGACGACTCAGTGGAGACAAAGCGAAAGCTGGAAACCCTTGGTGACATGCCTGCCGTCGATATGACCATGGCCGATGGAGAGGCCAGTGTCGGTGACCTTGAGGTAGATGACGACGACGAAGAAGCAAATCGAATGGATCAGGCACTGAAGAACAAGGCTGCAGATGCTATGGAAGAAGACGAGGAAGTTGACCCTCTTGATGCCTTTATGAGTAACGTCAAGGAGGAGGTAAAGAAAGTCAACGAGGAAGACATGCTGAAGATGAACGGTGGCAATGGTTTCTCTCGTGTTCGGCTCGACGAACGGATGGCCGAAGAAGGTAGTGAAGAAGTTGTGGAACCGGTTGTCGAGGATGAACTTGATGCCACTGAACTCAACCCGGAGGACATTCTTGCGCTGGCTGCCAAGAAAGCAAAAAAGAAAGATATTGCGGCCGTCGACCATTCTCGTGTCAAGTATGAGCCCTTCAGAAAGGAATTTTACGTCCCTCCACCAGACATTGCCGCCATGACAGACGAAGAGGCTGATCTCTTAAGACTCGAGCTGGATGGTATTAAGATACGTGGTGTTGACTGCCCTCGGCCTGTTACGAAGTGGAGCCACTTTGGTCTCCCTGCAAGCTGGTGCGCAGTTGTTTGCTTTCCATGTATGCCATAACTTACGTTGCGCAGCTTGGATGTCATCAAAAGACTTAACTACACTGCACCAACTGCCATCCAGGCGCAAGCGATACCTGCGATCATGTCGGGGAGAGATGTCATTGGAGTTGCCAAGACAGGTTCTGGTAAAACGATTGCATTCCTTCTCCCCCTCTTCCGACACATCAAAGATCAACGACCGCTTGAGCAAATGGAAGGGCCTCTAGCCATAGTTATGACTCCGACACGCGAGCTTGCTGTGCAGATTCACCGGGAGTGCAAACCATTTTTGAGAGTGATGAACCTACGAGTATGCCAAGTGTATCTTTCTCATTCCCACACATGCTGACGATTATCGTCTTTTAGGCTGTCTGTGCATATGGTGGCTCTCCAATCAAAGATCAGATTGCCGAACTTAAGAAAGGTGCAGAAATAATCGTTTGCACGCCGGGACGCATGATAGACCTTTTGACGGCCAACTCTGGTCGGGTAACGAACTTGAAGCGGGTTACCTATGTTGTGCTCGACGAGGCGGATAGGATGTTTGACATGGGTTTTGAACCGCAGGTGATGAAGATTGTCAACAATGTCCGGCCGGATCGTCAAACTGTCCTCTTCTCTGCAACGTTTCCGAAACAAATGGACTCTCTTGCCCGAAAGATCTTGCAAAAGCCTCTTGAAATTACGGTGGGGGGTCGCTCAGTTGTTGCCGCAGAAATTGAACAGCTCGTTGAAGTTCGTGCCGAAGAAACCAAGTTCAACCGATTGCTAGAAATTCTTGGGCAAATGTATAATGAAGATCCGGAATGTCGGACGCTTATCTTTGTGGATCGGCAAGAAGCTGCTGATAATTTGTTGCGTGACCTCATGCGCAAGGGATATCTATGCATGTCTCTGCACGGAGGCAAGGATCAGGTAGACCGTGACTCCACCATTGCTGATTTCAAGTCTGGGGTAGTTCCTATCGTGATTGCAACATCCGTTGCTGCCCGTGGATTGGATGTTAAACAGCTGAAGCTTGTGATAAATTTCGATGCTCCCAACCATATGGAGGACTATGTCCATCGTGCCGGTAGGACAGGACGTGCTGGAAACAAGGGAACCTGCGTCACGTTCATCACTCCCGAGCAAGAGAGATACTCGGTCGACATATATCGGGCCCTGAAAGCCAGCAATGCGGAAACACCAAAAGAACTCGAGGAGCTCGCGAATGGTAGGTATTGTCTGGTTCTTTGTGTGAATTGCTGACCGGGATGTTTGCATAGGCTTTCTGGAAAAGGTTAAGACGGGGAAAGCACAGGTCGCTGGATCTGGTTTTGGTGGCAAGGGTTTGGACCGACTGGACAAGGAGCGAGAAGCGAAAGATCGTGCAGAGCGGAAGGCATACGGAGAACCGGAGGAGGAAAAGGCAGAGGAGGGTCAGAAAGCGTCGGGTGGTGGTGGCGGCGGCGGCGGTAGTGGCAGTGGCGACGATATGACGTTTGGCAATTTCAAGGTGGAGATTCGACGTGGACCTGCGCCGGACTCGTCCAAGGGTGTTTTAGGTATTGCTGGGGCAGCAGCGACGGCGCGGCGGCTCGCTCACGCGAAGGAAGAGGAGAAGATACAAGCCCAGATCAAGACGGCACAGGAGGCTGCCAATCGGGCTGGCAAGGACTCGCCAGCCCAGAAACAAGCACTGAGTGTGGTTGCCAAGCTGAATGCACAGCTGAAAGCGATGAGACTTGTTCTTCAGTCCCAGATCCAGCACGAGGAGAGTGGCGGTAGAAAGGTGAATCCGGACTCGACGGACTTTCACGCCATCATACCGATCAACGATTATCCGCAAAAGGCAAGATGGCGCGTCACAAACAAGGAGACGATGGTGCAAGTAAGCGGGCGGTGTCATAGCCATGAACTCTTGCTGACATGTTGAATTAGCTCATTGATATGACCGGCGCATCGGTGACCAACAAGGGTAAGTGGCGTAAGCATGGAGACTACTTCGGAGCTGATTCGTGATGGATGTGCAGGTATTTATTACGAGCCCGGAAAGGAGCCACCGCCAGAAGGACCGCCGAAGCTGCATTTGCTGGTGGAGTCGAACGAGGAATACCGGGTGCGTTTGCCACGTTGTTTATCGGACGTGGAGATGACTGACTGGAATATGTGTGCAGGTTGAGCAGGCGGTTCGGGAGATCAAGCGCCTGCTAATTGAAGCGTCGGCAGCGGCGTTGCAGGCAGAGATGCGTAATCCGAGCGCGGTGGCGGGACGATACAGTGTGGTATAGCTATGCTGACGTCACATTCGAGTATGATCAAAGTTTCCTTTTTAGGACATGTGGTTATAGTTAGGTGGGAGCAATTGTCATCAATGTTCATGTCAGATCACGGCCGATGCGTCTCCTCGTCCATACTTAAGCGCAAGTTCTCAGCACATGGCTCCAGTGCACACTTTACCACTCCCCGACACAAATGCCGCCCGCAGACGACTCTGTCTCCGTCGCGTCGTCCCACACCCACGTCGGTGGCAAGCACCCCTTACCCGACACTGACATACCCCCTCTCCCCGTCCACGAACGGGCTCCTGTCCTCGATGACAAGATCGTCCAAATAGACAGGTCCGACGACAAGCCAGACCATGCAGACGTCCCAGTCACTCCCGACGACTGGGAACACAGTCCACACAACCCCCGCAACTGGTCCGCACTAAGAAAATGGACTGCCACGTACATTGTCCGTGTTCACCACACATCCCCATCTCCATTTTTGCTCATCCGTCCCCCAGGTCTCCCTCTACACGTTCGTCACGCCTCTTGCCAGTTCCATGATGGCCCCTGGTCTTCCAGACCTTGCGACCAAGTACCACATCACGAATCCTACGATCACCGCAATGACCCTCTCTATCTTCCTTTTGTCATTTGCCATTGGTCCTCTGTTCGTCGGACCCCTCTCCGAAATGTACGGTCGCGTTTGGGTATGTCCTCGTGTCCTCTGCTAGTCATCCTTCTCACGTTTATTCAGGTGCTACACATCAGCAACCTCATGTTTCTCTGTTTCAACCTTGGTTGTGCCCTCGCACCCACTGCAAACTCTTTTATCGCATTCCGCTTCCTCAGTGCGTCACCACCTCAGTCCATACACCACACCCTTGCTGAAGTTGTCGTGTAGGTGGCTTCGTCGGAAGTACGCCAATCGCTTGCGGTGGCGGTTGCATAAGTGACCTCTTTTCCGAGAGAGATCGTGCATCTGCTATGGCACTTTACACTCTTGGCCCTCTAATCGGTATTCCATCCACCATGCTACAATGTCCATGACTCATGTTCGCGTCTAGGGCCAGCAATTGGCCCTGTCATGGGCGGGTTCATCTCTGAAACCGTTGGCATTCAATACGTGTTTTATGTGATCGTTGGCCTGTGCGGCGTTTCTGCCATCCTCGCGATCCCCCTTCTGCGGGAGACATATGCACCCGTCATTCGGAGGCGACTTCAAGCGCGTGGAGCAGACCCAGAAAAGGGGCTCCAAAACACCCAAACCCAGGACCGGTGGAGCTATCTCTGGGCGAACCTAACCCGACCGATCATCCTTCTCACTCGCAGTTTCATTTGCTTTGTTCTCAGTTTATATATGGCTCTGTATGTCACCATTTCTGATTGCTGCAAATTGATCCAGCTCAACCTGTTCTAGGATATATGGTCAGTAATTGGAACGTGAAACCGGGCATCCCAGGAGACTGACGCCTGTGCAACTAGGTATCTATTACCTCATGTTCGCAACATTCCCCGGTATGCCTTGATTGCTCGATTCCAAGCATGGAGCTCAACCCTCTTTCAGACCTGTTTTCCAACGTGTATCACTTCAGTGTTGGCATCGCAGGCTTGGCGTACATTGGCCTCGGATTGGGTTTCCTCGCAGCCACCGTATTCGGTGCTAGGATATCGGATCAAATATATATTCGGGTACGCACACGCTTTCTGCCGAGGTCCTTGACTCAGCCATTTCTCAGCTAGCAGCGAGAAACGGGGGAGTAGGTAAGCCGGAGATGCGTGTTCCAGCACTCATCTTTGGTTCCTTCTTTGCGCCCATCGGACTATTGTAAGCGAACATTTTCCGCAGTTCACACATATGTTGACTTGTCGATAGCTGGTACGGTTGGTCGGCTCAGGCCAAGATCCACTGGATCATGCCGATTATCGGGACGGCCATCTACGGCTTTGGTTTGATGACGACTTTGTAAGCATTTTCTCTTTGTCCCGGCTGTGTGACACGTGATCTCATACCGGGGGATGCAGCCTTCCGATCCAGTTGTATTTGGTGGACACTTTTGCGTATTCTGCCAGTGCCTTGGCGGCTGCTTCAGTGCGTATTCCCGCGAACTGACTTGCGGAACAGATTTTGATCGGGTTCTTAGGTGTTCCGTTCACTTCTTGGCTTTGCTTTCCCTCTGTTCGGGGAACAAATGTACGCCAAGCTGGGTTACGGCGGTGGGAACTCGCTGCTTGCAGGACTCGCCATTGTCATTGGTATCCCGTTCCCCATCTGGATTTACTACTATGGCGAGCGTATTCGCGCACGAAGTCCACTGAGCAGATGACCGCTTCAGTGTCCACACATTACCCAAGCAAACCCTGAAGACTGATCCACCTGCCTGCCGGAGCTTATTATGGAGGACGTTTTTTACGTACCATCAGGACTAGAATATTTGGACCTTATGTATTGACGGCAGGCCGTGCAAAATTAATCACAGTCGGTCAGGCCTACAGCACATCATGGCAACCTGTGGATGAGTCAGGTGGGATTATCGAGACGGGCCGAAACCTCGTTGTTTATGGGCTACACTGCTGCTGAGTGTGTGACCATTCACACCTACATCACGCACCCTCTTCTCCACCTCGTTGACTCTGGTCTCGACCTCGCGCACCGCCCCATCGATCCACTGCAGACTCTCCAGGTGACTACTCAGAATTTGCGAGATTTGTACCATTGGATCTTCGTTGCCATGTGTAGATCCGTTGGAAGACGGAATTAGCGAGAGGGCGTTGACCGAATCGATCATCTGAGTAAGAGAACCCGAGAGATCATCGAGATGCGAGTGCAGTTCCGTCGCGAGGACGTAACTAATGTATCAAAGGAAACGCCGAAGTACATCAGCACAGGATAGCACAGTCATGAGAAGCATTGCATGAAAAGGAAGGAGGGCTTACTTTTTATCGCGCTCTGTGTCCGCAGGGCCCGTGTCGAGCGCGCGAAGGCTGCCTCCTTGACTGCCGAGGATTTCCCCGACGGATCGTTCGTAGGCATCCAGCGTAGAGGAGAGGTCTTTTTGTTGCTGTTCGATGTGGTCGAGTGCTTGTTCGATGTCAGTCTGCTCTCGCTCGACAGCCAACACATGGCTGTATATTGCGGTGAGCTGCGCACACAGTTCAGGAGGTTCGATCACGGTCGTCAAGCGTGCGCTTACGTTGTTTCCATTTTCCATCAAGGCGCGGTCCCACACTGCGACTTCACCGGCAAACTTGTTGAATTCACGAACATGACTATCAAGGTCAGCCGTCCATTTATTAACGATTTCTTCAATCGTCTTTCCTCTTAGCGCGGAAGGTGGAGGGACGGAGATTGCAGTTGAGATGGGGGCGACTGTTGGCGGTGAGAGGCTCGTGGAGGTTCCAAGGACGGGCAGCTTACCCTCCTTGGGTTTGTCCTTGTCCGTGTCCTTGGGTGGCAGCGGCGATGCACTCAAGACTGCTGTGGGATCCGATGACGGTAGTGAGTACGCGGCAACGTAGATGCAGGCACCACTGACTGGATGCAGGTAGCTTAACACCAAAGAGACTCGATGTAGATGCTAGAATGGGGGGTGAGCGCGTCGTGAATGGAGGAGGAGGAGGAGAACCAACATGCAGACGCGTCCTTCTTGTCCGTATCTGAGGTCGACTTGGGTGCGCCAAACATGCTCGTCGCGTGGCACAGCGCGTCTGCAAGGAATCACATCATCACGCGTACGTCGGAGTATGAATCGGAGTTGACTTTTAAAGACCAGCCCCTGTATGCTAACACTCGTTGTCCTCCTCCCTCTCCCTCGTCCCCTCCCAGGACGACCGACCGAGCGACAGCTGCATCTGCGACGCTATCTCGACGATCTCCTTTTCCAACCCTGCGATCTGTGTTCTCCTGTGCAGTGGTCATCAGTACTATGTCATGTGCCCGAGCACCAGCGTACTCAATGTTGGACCGTTCCCCGAGCTCGAACGCTTGCGAAACGCCAAGCGACCGCGAGTTATCACACACTCGTTTCTTTCGCTGCTCTTCTTTGGCCACGACATCCTTTAAGCTCGGCATGATGCGTTCATACTCCCGTTTGAGCTGAAAATCCAACCAGTCAGCATCGACCTTCGCCAAGCCCTGCTGTCACTTGCCAACGTAGTCCTCGATTTCAGTGACCCCTCGTCAAACTTGCCTGCACCAATGACTTCTGCCTTCATCCTCCCCAACTCCTCGAACCATTTCGTCTCAGATTCGCTCAGCTCAGGCGACGCGCCGTGCATCAACGCCTGTAAAAGTCTATCTGCCCTCCCGATCAACGCCTTGTGCCTCCCCTTTATCCTCTCCACCCTTCCCATCGCCCCTTCCTCCCCGTGTACATTCTTTGCTCTCTCCTTTAACAACTCAATGAGACGGAGCATTTCTCCGCACTTGTCCTGTACTCTCACAAACTCTGCTTTCTGCAATTCAACCCTATCTTCAACGCTTTTGTGCGCTAGAAGTACTGCTCTGATGTGTGCCGTCATATGTGCTACTTGCGTCCCAAGGGAACGGAGCGTATCCGGCGTAAGCACAAACTCGCGCGCTGGTGCTCCGGAGAGTCGGGGAAATGAGATACGGCGGGTCAGAATAGCGGGCGGGGCAAATGGTTCTGTGCCGAGCAGTGAGACGTATGCAGGAGGGCCATCCATCGGAGTAAGCAAGTCGCTAGGAGCAAGGGTCGCAGGCGGAATGGCCTCTGTGGGCGCCGTGGTACTTGGCAACGATGGCTTGGACGAGGAAGGAGCAGTCGTATGGGAGTACGTAGTGCGTAGGTTGAGCGGAAAGGATGCGAGTCGAAAGACGGAAGTCAGTATGAGAATACTGTAAGAGAGGTAAACGTCATTAGGCACGCATAGCGCTATCACCGGGTTAGAGCACCTTGACAAAAGATTCAACAGACGCACAGAAATGTATTTCATCATCTCACTTACCGTCGTTGAAAGGAAAATGTATTTAGAATTGGAGATACATGTGTCCCCACCGACTTTTCGAGCGTGTTATCCAAGGTGGTTCCGTCGTCGTCATCTGCACGTAGGGCAGTCGCAAGACTGCGAAGCAAATCTCCAAAGTCGAGCAAGTGAACGCCAAAAGTGTGGTAGATATAGATAGTGTCGTCATGTATCGGGTCAGGAAGAATGACCGGGTGGTTCGCTTGCACTAGATCTAGCAACGAACTAGTCGACGACGTCTTGAGCATAGAGACGAGACCTAGGTCGATCGTCTCATATACGGCGAACATGGGAAGTTCATTGTCTTTTTCCTAGTATAAAAACATCAGCATTCCCCACAGAATGACGAGGACAAGACAGAAACCCACTTGTTTACTCTCCCATCGAGCTTCGATTTTCTCAACATCCAAGTAAACATCTGTCTTGCCATCCTGACAAGTGACAACAACGATTCCAAGCCTCTCTGTCTCCCCCTCGCCATCCTCATCCCCATCTTCCGCAAAGGCTATATATGCAATGTCTGTCGCGTCCCCTCCTTCACTGCCTTCCAACACACGTGGGGAGGGTTGAAGGAGAAACGGTCCTTGTCTCAAAGGCTGGCTTTTGATAGTGTTTGGAGGATGCATAGGTACAGGGCGTGACACAGCGGGGAAGACAGTGCCTGGTGGAAGCTGTTTAATAAGTGCAGACACATATTTATGTTGATAGTCATAAAGTGTCGAGAGATTGGACGTGGCCGTTGACGCGTCTTGTGAGACAAATTCTTGTTTTGCGGCGATAAAACATTCGAGGGCATGAACGAATGAGGACGGGACTGATCTGGATTTGATTATAGTCAGTAATGTGATATGGCAAAGGAGACAGCAACAAAACACTCACGCATTGCGAGGCATGTAGGGACAAATGGCGTAGATGTCCCCTGAGCGAGTCAAGGCGTACACCGTCAAAGGGCCCCAATCAGCTCTCCCTCTTCCGAGAGTGAAAGAAGTAACCTCGCGTTCTGCAGGGTCCTGGGCCAAGAAAGACCTTGATTTCTTCTCTGGGAAGAAGGAGAGCACCTGTTGTGGTTCCTCCGAGTCAATCGAAATGTCGTACTCCCTAGTTTAGAGATCAGCCAAGCCAAACATAGTAACGTGAACGATAACGCGCCTGAGTTTTCCGTCCACAGTCATGACCATGAGCGTTGATCCTGCCTCTCCCCATGGATGCCAGTCAACCTTGGCAATAGGAGTTGAGCATATCGTTCCATGGTAGAACTGCCCCACTTGGACCGCCCTGAATCGACGATGAACACATAGTATGATGAGGGGTGGATGAAGCATACTTGCAGTCAACGGATGAAGAAACGACCTTTGTATAACCGACACGAGGTAAAACGACTACCACAACTTGGTAAGCGCCTGCAACTGCAAGAAGTTTGCCACTGGGGTTCAGTGCGAGCTGGTGGATTTGAAAGTCGACGTTTGGGACGTGTAGAACCTGACACTGATTTTTCCATGTCTAGCCCAACCATGTGCGTCTCTCAACGTACCTTGTATGACTTGCCTGTCTCGCGACCTAGCTTGGTGTCCCAGAGGGACGTCATTCTGAGTTCTGAACCAGCGGCAACAATGAGATCTGCATCTTTCAAAGCCATAAGCTGGCGGCGTCCAGAGAGGACATAGCCCTGTTCCGTATCGCTGTCCTGAGCAGAGAGTGTACCAGTCGAGAGCTCGAGAGTCTGCTCCGTGAGGGACTTGCCTCCCCTCAGCTGGGAATGGGCTGGGACGTGAAAGATGGGGTGAGCGTTGAGCAATGTGTGCCAGTCGTCGTGCGCGATGACATTGGCTGCGTCCATTTGAGAACAAGAATGTGGTCGTGGTCGAGCATCACGAGCCAGCTCGGTGTCGCGTCTGACTTGGTTCGGCTCGTCTTTCTCACGGACGCGACGCTGGCTTGCGCGTACGAACACCGCTGAATCGGAATTGCTCACTCACCACGATGACCTCCATCGGTACAGGCTACGATCTTTCAGCAAGTACTTACTCGCCAGACGGTCGCATATTTCAGGTGCGCCGTCATCCGAGTCTTTCCTTCTCTCCCTAGATATGTACTTTCTAGGTCGAGTACGCTAACAAGGCCGTCGAGAACTCGGGGTATGTGCTCGGCTGTCCACTCACAGATCGTACTCGGAAACCATGTCATTTAGCACCGTGATCGGCCTCCGAGTCAAGGACGGTATTGTCCTTGCCGTAGAGAAACTCATCCACTCGAAGCTTCTTGTCCCGGGAGCCAATAGACGAATCCAGACGATAGACAGACATATTGGCATGGTAAGACCATGGTCCTTCACTCATTATTTCTGGATTGGCTCATTATATCTAGGCCACCGCGGGGCTCCTCGCAGACGGGCGCAATATCTCAAACAGGGCACGCGATGAATGTGCAAATGTTCGCAATAGCATGAGAGAACAACCAACTGTTAAGGTATGCATGGGTCCATTTCACTGTATTTACTCCGAGAACGGGCCCACGTTTTTCATAGTACATATCGGACCGCCTGGCGCACTATGCGCAGATGTATACACTCTATTCATCCGTCCGACCGTTTGGCATCAGTACCATCTTCGCAGGAATTGACAAGACCGGACCATCACTTTATGTCGTCGAACCTAGCGGCGTCTGCTTGGTATGTGTTCTACTTCCTGAGCACTCGCATGTGCCGATGCGTTGATCAGGGTTACCATGGCGCGGCCATTGGCAAAGGGCGACAATTGGCCAAGACGGAACTGGAGAAGCTTAAACTCTCAGAGCTCTCTACACGGGAGGCAGTCATGGAAGCTGCCAGAATGTCTGTTTTCTATTTTTCACCCCGCAGTAGTTGCTGATATTATCACAGAGTATACCTCGTCCATGATGACAACAAGGAGAAGGAATTCGAGCTCGAGATGTCATGGGTAGGCAGTGAGACGAACGGACTCCATGTAGCCGTACCAGTTGATCTACTAGCGGAGGCAGAACGAAAAGCAAAGGAGGCACTGGAGAATTTCGAGTAGGTACTTTATCTTGGTATTGGAAACAATCGTCGAGTCCAACCTTGTACCTTGTATGTCGTCGTTATACCGCTTGGGGTGAGGGATTGCACACGTCCATCACAAAAGAAAACGATTCACAGGATAGATTGGGTCTATACGATTTGCTCGAGCTCGCGTGCATACACTAGGTTTGCTGCAATGAGCTTCTGTTTTGGAATCTCCGTCTGCTCGTCATTCTTGCGTACAAATTTGATGAGGCCTGCAGTCAGATCTATTTGCCACCCGCGCTGTGAATGCACGTTAGTGCTGACGAGCTGGTCGACTTGGTCGGCTACACACCTGCTGCGCAAACTTCAAGAGGTCAGATTGAGAAGCGAAGAAGAGAAGTGTAGCAGCATCCTTCAGTGGAAGACTCTCGTACGCCGACTCTTCGCAACTTGCAATCTCATTTCTATCACACTCGTGAGCGCCAACATTCGCTGCAAATGTTAACGATGTACCGAATGGTTCCCATGAGGCTGTCGACGAAGAACTTGTATTCCTCTGCGGGTGCTTCTTCTCTTGCATTCCAGACCTTGGAATAGCTCCCTTCCATGAGCCACCGTTCGAGGTTGACCGGGTGAGCGATGTAAGGGTTGCCACTGATTTCGTCGGCAGGAAGAGGGAGAGATTCTAGTGTTGTGTGGAAGTCTGCGATCCGATTCTGAGTGAGGAGACGGATGAGGTTCAGCCCGCGAACGGGGAATTCGCGTTTCGAGGGGGGGAGAACAGATCTATGGAGAGAATGAGCGACTGGTGGTAGTGACGAGTGTCCAACCGGACGGGCTGACCTAAAATCAGTGTAGAAAGTCTGCAGTTGTGAAAAATATCTGTCAAACGAGGGGACATCTTTGGCTCGTATGCTACAGAAAGCACCGATCTCGAGGATGTCTCCTGTCATGGGGGTATGGGGACATGGCGGACTGTCTAGTCTGAGATACTCACGAGCAACGGCCAAGTCTTGCAAGCTTGCCTCTGCGGTTGGAATGAGAAGGCCCGTCTGTATTAAGCCGATCTTTGGAGTGGTTTGGACGATGTTACTTGAGATGGTGATGAGACCACAACCTACCTTGAGCTGAGCAAGTAATGCACCACACTTGTTGAGATTAGTCGGGCGGGCGTCGAACGCGCGCTGTAGGTCATGGTAGAGCGTGCCCAGCTGTCGAGAAGCCATTGCGGACGTGGTCAACGTCCTGTTTGGCGTCTGGCGCACACACGCGTCCAAGAGACGCGTCAGCCCAAACAGCCACAGATCAGCTACCTCCACACCTTGTCCTCCACCTCTCTCTTACCATGGATCGCATTGACATAGACAGGCTCAAAAGTGGCGAAGTCAACCTCGGTGTACGTAGTCATTCACCCACTAGGCACTCTTTCACCCACATGGCTTCACCCAGACATCCATCATGGCTGTCCAATTCGACCGAGGCGTCGTCGTTGGTGCAGATAGTCGCACGACCACCGGAAGCTACATCGTTCGTCGTTGCTCCCTTTGCTCCCTTTGCTCTCTTCATGTCTTTGCACGACGATCCAGGCAAATCGTGTAACTGACAAGCTCACGCACGTCCACGATCGCATATACTGTTGTCGATCAGGGTCAGCGGCGGACACACAGGCCATAGCTGATGCTGTCCATTACAACTGCCAGCTTATAACGTCCGTTTGAACACTTTTTGCTCATTCTCCTCTTGTAACACGCATCCGAGAACAGGCAGATGCGTGGCGCTCCTCCCACTGTCGCAAATGCCGCTGCAACTTTTGAGAAATTGTGTTATGACAACAAGGATCAACTATCCGCTGGGATAATAGTGGCTGGTTGGGACAGCGAATTCGGTCCTAGCGTTTACAATATTCCCCTTGGAGGTGGACTTTTCCGTCAGCCGTGGGCCATCGGTGGTACGTCGGAGGCTCTGCAGTCATACCTCATTTGCTTGCAGATTCAAGTTGATTGATGCTAGGTTCCGGCTCATCGTACGTGTATGGTTACTGCGATGCTACTTATCAAGAGGGATGGGGGAGGAATGAGACTGTCGAATTTGTCAGGAACAGTACGCATGCATGTCTCTGTACTCTGGCCAGGAATGCTTACTCCCTCCCCTACAGCGCTCGCGCTTGCGATGGCCCGAGATGGTTCATCAGGGGGTGTCATCCGCATGTGTGTCATCACCGAGGAAGGCGTCGAACGCTTATTCGTACCTGGCGACCAGCTCCCCAAGTTCTGGGAAGGCAAAGAGGTCCTATCAACACCTTTTAAAAACGCTTTTGAGAATGTACCAGTACCGATGCTCGTGGAATGATTTGTACCGCTTAGGATTACTTTTGTGTTATTCACAACTTTGTCAAGATCCTGGGGGCTTAAAAATTGGCAACAGTCCAGCGAATTGGCCCGCATCGATGGGTATTAGGGTAAAGCCCTAGCAAGGTTACTTTGCTCCAGCCTCCATTCTTGGCCAACCTCCCAGCCTTCAACTATACCAGCAAAAGCATCGCCCTCCCACATCCTCAATCTCCACAATGCAATTGCAAGCGCGGCCGTGTCCGCACGTTTCACCGTCTGTTCGTTTGACAAGAGAAGAAACGCATGACTGCCTTTTGCGTCACCCTTGACGCGTATAAAATCCTCTTTACCACCAGTTATCTTTGCTGAGGTTGAGCGTGCACCACGAAAGTGTCGTTCGACGTTTAACAATTCTGTGAGTGATTTATGGAGCGCAGCACGGTGTAATGGAGAAGGGAACATGGTGACACCATTATACTGAGGAACACGTGCATTTGGTAAAAAGGTTGAAAAGGGTAGCTCTCGAGGATGGTCGACTTCCTGCTCCAAAGAGATACTCATGTCATGGAGGGTTGAGAGTGGTGGAAGAGCTTTCTTGTGCATGGGGTTTGGAGGGGCATTAGATTCACTAGATGGGATTTCTGGCTCTCGCGAGGCTTGCGGTCGTAATTTGGTTCTCGGATCGCGGTTGACGGGAGGGACGACGAGGACTGCTACTGCATCGGGGTAAGGTATTACCTCTGTCTCACGCAAGGTCTTGAACTCGGATCGCGTCAGACGTCGGAGAATCGTAGTGTCCATATCCGTATCAAGATCAATCCGACCTCGGTTCCGTTTGAGAGCATCAATCAGCACTTCTAGTTCCTGGAGAACACGAAGACGCAGGAGATAGCTGATATGTGAACAGAGGTGTCTGGAGAAGATGATCGCACCGTAGCGGGGGTGTGAAACTGACGACAGGAACGCACAGGTAAGTTGGTAAGAAAAATAAAGTCAAGATAGCCACCTGGAGATGTCACGGTTTCAACGGCGGCCTTCCAACAGGGCACGTAC
>JBBPKD010000208.1:0-29906 GCA_038089075.1 Singerocomus inundabilis
TCCACCAGCTGCTTGTCACTCCATGTGTTGATGTCTGAGTACTCGGATATGGTGGTTCAATTGTAAGGAATTGTTATCAAATCACCTGGATTTTATACTATGCAGGTGATGTTTCACTCCACAACACCCACATCTACAACAACTCCATCCTCAACACCTCCAACAGCATTCACACCAGCCTCGTCAGTCCCCGAGAGACAAGTTCCAGTTCATCCTCACCGTACGTCTCTACTACCCCAACACCCTCGAGCTCATCCCCCTCCACAGCGTGTTCGTGAGCTCAAGCAGAACGGTCATACTCCAGAGTCTTCCCAAGAGCTTCGCAATCTCCTCACTTACCTCGCTGCCCTTCAGAGCCAACAGCAGCAAGCACAGCAACAGCAACAACACCTCCAGCTCAGTCCGTCCTTCTTTTCTCTTCTCTCTCCGTCCCCTCATCTCCCCCAGATGGCACCCATCCTCAGACACAGCAGCCCTTTCCGAACGGCCATGCCTCACATCTACAGTCTGAACATCCCGTAAATGGTGGCCAGTCTCCCGCCCCCGCTGGTCCACCTTCCTCCGCACCCCAGAATCCACCTCCGTCCGTTACTTCCGGCCCGGTACCTTCCGCACCTCTTCCCCCATCCACGCCTGTCTCGTTCACCCCAGACCAAATAAACGCCCTACGTGCTCAAATCATGGCCTTCAAGCTCATCTCCCGAGGCGCTCCTCTCCCAGAGCATCTGCAACAGTCCATCAAACCACATAATTCCGTCGCAGCCGACCTCGACAAGACCCTAGCACCCCCCGACGTAGGAACGAGGATCGTCGATGCCGCCGTGAAAATGCAAAAGGGCGTCGTTCCTCCCTCTTTCACTGCTGCACCGCCTGTCCCTTCCACCCAGGGTCCCACCACCGAACCGCCAGTTCAGGACGAGGAATCGCCTACAGTTCCTCTTCCTAACATTTCTCCTGCTGACCTACCAAAAGGCCCCTTCCTCGAAGACGACACAAACTCGGGCGTTTACCCTTATAATGCGTTCCGACTTCCTTTCACTAATCTTATCCGCCCCGACGATGTCGATCCCACCATGTTCGCCACTCGCCTTCAACGACTCCTCATCCCCTCGTTCATGCCACCCGGCCTCGATGTACACCAGATCGTCAATGAAAGGGACCGTTTCATTGAGGCACGCATTACACAACGGATCCGTGAACTTGAAGGCATGGATGCCATGATGGGTGATGGCGGCTTGGATGGTTTTGCAGACGACATTCTTGGTCTACCGACGGACAACCAATCTATCAATGGCAACAGTAATGCTGAGAGTGCTCCCGTTCTCACACACCCTGCTCCTAATGCACACGGAAAGCTCCGCGCCATGATCGAACTCAAATCCCTGCGCGTGCTCGAGAAGCAGCGCTCCATGCGCGCGCTCGTCGCTGAACGTCTTATCCAAGGCACTCTCTTACCACTCAATCGTGCCGACTTCCGGCGCGTACGCAAGCCCACCCTCCGCGATGCACGCATGACAGAGCAAGCCGAACGTCGACAACGCGTCGACCGCGAGAGACGGGCAAAACACAAGCACGTCGAGCAACTCGGTGTTATCTGTGCTCACGGTAGGGAGGTCATCTCAGTGGGCCGGCAAGCTCAGGATCGTGTCATACGGCTCGGAAGAGCTGTTGTCAGCTTCCATGCATTTACCGAAAAGGAGGAACAGAAGCGTATAGAACGCATCTCCAAGGAACGTTTGAAGGCTCTCAAAGCTGATGATGAAGAAGCGTACATGAAGCTCATAGACACCGCTAAAGACACTCGCATCACCCATCTTTTGCGGCAGACGGATGCATATCTTGATTCCCTTGCGCAGGCTGTCATGGCGCAACAGAATGAACATGGCGGCTTGGAGTTCGAAACTGAGGATGGCCCGCCAAACGAGGCCACGTTTGGCGCACAGATTCAGGAAGAAGCTGCAGAAGACAAGGCCAAGATAGATTACTACGCTGTTTCTCACCGTATATCTGAGAGGGTCACCAAACAACCATCCCTGCTTATTGGCGGTACCCTCAAGGATTACCAGCTCAAGGGGTTGCAGTGGATGGTAAGCTTGTACAATAACAAGCTCAATGGGATTCTAGCAGACGAAATGGCGAGTTTTTTTACTTTATGATGCGTATATTTATACTCACCTTTTATTTCAGGGCCTCGGAAAGACGATCCAGACAATCTCCCTCGTCACGTTCCTCATCGAGGTAAAGAGGCAGCGCGGCCCTTACCTCGTCATTGTTCCACTTAGTACCATGACGAACTGGTCTGGTGAATTTGCCAAGTGGGCTCCAGCGGTGAAGATGATCTCCTACAAGGGCAATCCTGCGCAACGTCGGAACCTTCAGGCAGAGCTGCGCATGGGTCAATTTCAGGTTCTACTGACGACCTACGAGTATATAATCAAGGACCGTCCTATACTCTGCAAGATTAAATGGGTTCATATGATCATTGGTAAGTATATCTTGATAATTTCCGGGTTGTGCAATCGGTGACACTTTACTTAGACGAGGGTCACCGCATGAAGAATACGCAGAGTAAACTGGCTCAAACGCTCAGCCAGTATTATCACTCACGTTTCCGTCTCATTCTTACTGGTACCCCTCTTCAAAACAATCTCCCTGAGCTGTGGTCCCTTCTGAACTTTGTCCTCCCGAAGATCTTCAACTCGGTCAAGTCATTCGATGAATGGTTCAACACACCGTTTGCCAACTCTGGAACTGGGGACAAGATCGAGCTGAACGAAGAAGAGGCGCTTCTGATTATTCGTCGCTTGCACAAGGTCCTTCGTCCATTCCTTTTGAGAAGATTAAAGAAGGATGTCGAGAGCGAGTTGCCTGACAAGGTCGAGAAGGTCATTAAAGTGCGAATGAGTGCTTTGCAGTCACAATTGTACAGGCAGATGAAGAAATTCAAGATGATTGCTGATGGCAAAGACTCGAAAGGGTATATATTTATATTGATCTTTGAATCGGCAGAGGCTATTATGCTCACGTCGTTGGCACTAATAGGAAATCTGGTGGTGTCAAGGGGTTGAGCAATGAGCTTATGCAACTCCGAAAAATCTGTCAGCACCCCTTCTTATTCGAGAGTGTTGAAGACAAGGTCAATCCAAGCGGTCTGATTGACGACAAACTCATTCGTTCCTCTGGAAAACTTGAATTACTCTCTCGCATCCTCCCCAAATTCTTTGCAACGGGCCACAGAGTAGTCTTCCTATTTCTTGGTCTGAGAGAATTTTCGCTGATAGTGTACGAATACACAGGTACTTATCTTCTTCCAGATGACCAAGGTGATGGACATTATGGAAGATTTTCTCAAGATGATGGGTTGGAAATACCTTCGGCTCGACGGTGGTACGAAGACGGAGGAGCGTGCGGGGCATGTGGCATTGTTCAATGCAAAGGATTCGGAGTACAAGGTGTTCATCTTGTCGACGCGTGCTGGTGGGTTGGGATTGAACTTGCAGACCGCCGATACGGTCGTCATGTGGGTGGCTCGTCTCTGTTTGCAATGTGCCATATTCACTAGGATCATAGCTTCGACTCTGATTGGTGAATCTCAACAATGAACTTGACGAGCGTGTGGACTAACATACCGTCTTAGGAATCCTCACGCCGACTTGCAAGCTCAAGATCGTGCTCACCGTATCGGTCAGACCAAGGCTGTTCGTATTCTGCGTTTCATAACCGAGAAGAGTGTGGAAGAGGCGATGTACGCTCGTGCGCGATACAAGCTCGATATCGACGACAAAGTCATTCAAGCTGGTCGCTTCGATAATAAGTCGACGGTTGAAGAGCAGGAAGAATTCCTGGTACGTATCCTGCCGATACTCCCACTCTACCACCTCTATATACTTGGTTTCCTTTTCCTCGTCAGCGATCTATCCTTGAGGCGGATCAAGAGGAAGAAAACGAAGAGGCGGGTGATATGAATGACGACGAGTTGAATGAGATGCTTGCTCGTAACGATAACGAAGTCGAAATTTTCCGTGCCATGGATATCGCTCGCGAACGGGAAGGAATCGAAAACTGGCGTGCTGCCGGGAACCGCGGCAAGCCTCCCCCACAACTTATGCAACTCGAGGAACTCCCTGAGTGCTATCAAACCGATGAACCCTTTGAAGCCAAGGAGATGGATGAGGTCTTGGAGGGTCGGGGTCAACGACGGAGAAACGTGGTGAATTACAATGATGGCTTGAGCGACGAACAATGGGCAATGGCTGTCGAAGATGGCGAAGATCTGCAAGAGTTGGCCGACAGGGCGAGAGGGAAAAAGGAGCGGCGAGCGACGAACAAATTGTTAAAAGAGAATGAGACGCCCGGCAGAAGTACGCCTGCTAGCGAGACGGATAGTCGTGGCAGGAAAGTAAGGAAAGGCAAGACGAAGCTGGCCGATTACGAACTCCCGGCTGCCGCTGGCAAGCGGAAACGCGGGATGAAGTCGATGTCTGTGACACCTTCAATCAACGAAGAGGAGGAAGAAGACAGGGACTCGGTATGTGACTAGCGCACTCTTCTGTACGAGTTGGTACTGATACCTATCGTCACTAGAAGCGGCGCAAGACAAAGGCACAGGAGCTTACTCCCGCCATAAAGGAGAGAATGAAAAAAGCCTTTAACGAGGTCCATAAAGCAGTTCTCGCCTGCGAAGATGCAGATGGACGGAAGCGATGTGAACTATTTCGTGAGCTTCCGGATAGAAGGGTATACGTGGTTCCTCCTTGAATACGGGCTGAAGCACTCACTCGACTCTATTAGGATTATCCTGATTATTACCAGCTCATCACGCACCCTATCGCCCTCTCTTCTATCCGTAAACGCGTCACCGGTGGATATTACAAGAGCATCACGCAGTACAGAGAAGATTGGAAACTCATGTTCGACAATGCCCGGACGTACAACCAAGAAGGGTCATGGGTTTACATTGATGCTGAGGAGATGGAAAAAGTGTTTGATGCCACACTCGCCAAAGTCACAGCGGGGACCGATCTGCCAGGTGCTGCGCCGCTCCCATCCCAACCCGCCCCTTCAACGTCTGGGTCGTATGATTCCGCGCTGACGCCAATGGACGACGACGAGCATCCTCAACGAGGAAGGGCACGGAGTGCGGGGCGCAAGCAAGTCTTGAGTGATGACGATGAGTACCTGACAAATCCGAGTGATGAGGATTGATGATAACGGTGAACGTCGGTCCACGTAGCTACTTAACTCGGATGTAATGGTTTTTTTCTGTCTTTTGTGTAGTGTGTATTTTTTTTACTCCTTTGGTAGTCTCTTTTTTTCTTTTTTTTTTTCCTTCTTTTTCTTTCCTGTCTCATTGGAATCTGTCTCATTGGAATCCGAGCTTTTGAGAGAAATGCCCTTAAAAGTTGGATTGAACTATAGTACTTTGAGCTCGAGTCCTTTATTTAGGAGTAAATTATGTGGTGATTACAGTGGGCTCTACTGAGGAGTTGGTAGGCTCCAGCATGAAGAGCCTTCGAAGCAGCTACTCTCTTAATTTGCTATATACTCGAGGTAGCCTGCTAACCTTTCATGTCCTAGTATTGACACCCTTCTGCGGTACTATAATGTTTGTGAAAGGCTACATGACTGAACTTGACAAGGTCAATGATGTGGCAATTTCTGGGCAAAGCACTGACAGCAATGACCCTTACAATCTGAGATTGGTTTGTTCATGCACCTTTTTCTTTTTTTAATTTATGTCCAAATGTGGAGCGAAGTACTCTAGCTATGTAGGACAATCAGACGAGTCTTTGGGGGCTCCTGCCTCCCGCTTCTCCGTTCGTGCAAATACCCTGAACTTCCAAGTCACGGTGACTGTGTAGATAACCTTATGGCATGTATCTCGCGACGACGAGGTTACAAAGGTACAACCTCGTTTCTTAAGAGGCATACAAGTACATTGCCCTTGTAGAAGCTACAGATGATTATCATGCTGTATCTGTTCTCTAGCCACAAACAAGAACTTCAAGGGACATCCGAAATGCCTCAAGCTCACCCCAGACTTTTTGAAGCTGCAAGACATGTGCTGATGTCTGGTGCATGGGAGCAGCATGGACAATTTCAGATGATGCGGTGTCGCTTGTAGTGCTTCTACTAGAAGTTAAGCGACAGATAAGAGGAGCTAGTGAAAACAGTTCACTAGATGCATGTATGTTATATATATATATATATTCAGATCTATTCACCCAAGAAGATATGCTGTAGAAATCTCGACTCCAACACTTAGAGTCGCGCTTCGCCAGCGACGCCATCGCTGTCGCCGTCGTCTTCCTGTTCCGCTGATACCGGATCGATCATGTCCGTAGAGTCGACTGCGCTTTGCCTGTCCACGAGGCGCCAGTCCCGCATGCCGAGCGCACACAAGATGGGTATGATGCTCAACCCAATGGCGCACAAGATCATCACCTTCATCGTATCATCATAAGCTATGAAGACCGTCAATTTGTCTGATCCTCAACAGGCACAAGACGGAGTGAGTAAAAAAGAATCACAACCCACCTAGAATCACGCCCTCTCGCACCGGATTACCCCGCGGAGAGGCAATGACGGACGTGATGTTTCCGTACAACTCGGCGCGTTCTGCGTCCGTCAACCACGGCAAGTGCTTTTCCATATTACCAGGCATCGTGTTCGACCAGATCGCACCGGCTGTCAAGGAGCATTACCAGATGGATTACACGTTCGTTGTGATCACCTACCGCATGCATTCCCCACAGCACCTCCAATTTCTGCGAAAAGCAAGACGAGCGCGATGATGACTGCCACGTCGGCGTGCGGCACCGCGGCTTGGGCACCGACTTGGGAGGAGATGGCTGCAAGCCCCCCACCGAGACCTTGCAAAATCTGCGTAAATACAAGTTCAACGTCCGATCCGTTGGCGCCTCGGGAATGGATCATCATGGCGACTCCGCTGCGTATGAATATTAGTATCACACAATATAAGAGGTGTCATGGTGAACAGACGCGAGTCGCACGACGAGACCAAACACCAGGACGTACTAGGGTATGGAGAATGAGCGCGGTGCAAGAGACAACAGACAATGGAACACACTTTGAACCGACGCATGAAGCGCAGACTGATTCCAGCTACGATGCCAAAGAGTGTCAGAGCTAAATTTTGTACTTGCATGAAGTATGTTGCATTAATGAGTGACCTGTGACTCAACTTAAACATATCGAAACGGAGGCAAGCGAATAGATACTCGCCATGTTTTAACAACCAGCACGAAAGAGTATAGATATGTGAATGTGAGATAAAAGGATGTCTGCATTAGTTGTGAGCAGATGTATCATGATCACTGGAAGTGACCCACAAAATCAAGGAAACCAATCAACGCAGCAAATATCACGGTTCTATTTCTCAAAAAGCGAGGAGCAATAACAGGCTGGGTCGCAATACGGAGGTCCCAATAAGCGAATACGAAAAGAAATACGATCCCGATGATGAGCATCGAGATTACTGAGACTAAGTGGTTGTTTTAGACTGATGATCCACAGCAAGTAGCATAGAATTACCATTTCTCCATTGACCCTTCACGGACTGACTTAGTGTGAGAGGAAGCAGGATTAACGAGATTGCTATGCCAAGGAGTATGAGGCCGACAAGGTCAAGTTGTACAGCCATCCGCCGTAAACGCCGAAAGAGCGTATCACGAGAGGAAGTTGATCCATTTATTGCATCTTGGGAACCGTTTTCGATGGAATCTACGAGTCCAAGTTTCTTCGTCTTGTATTCAGCCCACAAAAGAGTGATTATTAGTGGGGAAAGCGATACGGGAACTAGTATAGCAAACATCCCATCTGAAATGATGAATCGAGGATGAACACTCCACCAAGTAAAGAGATGTGAACGAGCTTACAACCCCATCGCCAACCGACGCTCTCAATGACGGCAGTTGAAATATTAGAGCCAATGAAGGCATTAACGAGGAAAGGAGCCGAAACGAGGGACACAAAGAGCCCTCGCCATTTAAGCGTCGTTGCATCTGCAATCATGATTTGAGTGAGAATTTGTAACCCACTATCAACGTAGGTCAGTTCTTCGAACCACAAAGACAAGCCGATCGCATACGTGTAACCGCTGTAAAAGGGGGTCACTCGTGTGCATTTGAGTCGAAAAAAAAAATAGACGTACATTGCATAGATAATGATACCGCCCGCCATCGTGCTTACATTCGGCGCTGAAGCAATCACAGTATATCCTACACGAAACATCAGTCCGTTACCCACCAGAAAGAGCGACAGAATCACCCACCAAGAACATAAAAGAGCACTACGCGACGCCACTGGCATCAGGAGAAACACTGAGATCGACGTGTACTCACGAACGCCAATGTATGCGGTGCCTCGTGAAGAGACATCGGCGACCTTTGCTATGACTGGTTTGCCTATGGCCACTGTACTCGCGCGACCGCCCGTTCGTCAATGAAGGCCTGTCATTTGACGCGAACCTACCGATGAGCGACTGCGCAACCGATATGGAACTCAAAAGGCTGTGCTCTCCAAAACTAGAGGTCGCAAAAGTGAGGTATGCACTGGTGGTCGACGCATCGAGAGAGTAAATGTACGATGCAAGAGCGAGGCTAGATGATGTAAAAGTGACAGTCAGATGAATGGGCACACCATGTGAGCGAGAGAGAGAAGGGCGCGACGCCAACGAGAGACAGCGGGCGTACCCTATGAAGAGACACCAGCGGGAGTAGCGGCCATAAATGGACAGAGCAACTTGGACCTTTTTAACGCCGGCATGGGCATCCTGCTCTTCGTTTGTGGGACCAGCGCCACCGTGCGCCGTGTTGTCAGTACGGTGAGCGCGTCGGGGTGAATGGTCACCGTTCTCCTCTTTTGTTTCGGGGACCATTAGCGAATGGTAGTAGAAGCAGAAAGGTAAGACTTTACCTGGAGGATGCGCTAGAAGAAGTGTATATCGGGGTGGCATCTGTCAAGACGGAAGAACCGCGGACAGAGATGACCGGTGACCAATAATTATCTGATAGCGGCCCGGCACCGGACCGTTCATTTGCGAGATACTTGGATGTACAAAGAGTAGCATCGTAAATACCAAGCGACTAGACAGATCCCAAGACCGAGCAACATCCCCCAACTATTAGACACCCCACGCATGTGGCGGATGGCCGAGGTAGACCCCTAGTGAATATCATGCGAGAGGACCATGTTGGCGGCTACGAAACTGCCTCCACGTCACTCCAGACCAAGTCCTCTTCGTCCGAGGATAGCCTACAGTTGCCGTTTCCAGAAGGGATCGCCTCAGCAATGATATGCCGCCTAAGGATGTGTGGTTATCACGTTCGACATGTCAATCATGCCATTTACCTTGCAAGGAGCTCTTCGACACCAGCACTCCCAGCTTCCCAGTCGACTCGCACCCAGTTGTGTACGAGCTCGCCGTCACGGTAGACCAAGAGCGTAGGTAGCATATCTGTGTCCACATCTTCCTCTTCGTATTCTTCTTCATCGTAGTACGGTGACTTTTCTTCTTCTTCGCCGTCGTCGTAGGGATCTTCCTCGTCGACGAATCTCCCTGGCATGCTTTTTGGTCGTGATGCACACCGTTTCGACGACGAGCCTCTCGAGGCGAATCCCAACGCAGCAGCGCGAGCTCTCAGGAACTTTGTCTGAGGATACAGACGCGCAAGCCTGGATAGCGTATCGTCCAGCGTGTAGCACCTGTCCAACGACTGCCACACAGCCTAATCAGCCTCCGAGCATGACCCCATGCGAGAAACCCACCTCACCGATTCATAGAGATGGATGACTACCCAGACCCCACGCTCTTCACGCTCAACCGCAGCAACGAAACCTGCCCTGCCCACCTCTCTCAAATGTCCAAACGGACCCTCCTTTGGACGTCCCAGGATGTCCCTCCGCATATGCAACGCGAGCGCATCCTCGACATTGACCCCCTCCAGACCCTCTAGTGCCCGCTTCTCTTGCTCCTCCTCCAAAAACGTCTTGCCGCCTAGGTTTCCGCGCTCCATACGCTTCCTCAACGTAGCAATCTCTTTTTCTCTCCTGGCTGCCTCGATCGTCTGCGCTTCGTGCTGGTCCCGGATGACTCCCTTTACACCTGTCCTGCCGGGAGCCATGCCTATCGACCCGTATACGGCGTCGGTATCCGTACCACTGTGTTCGTGTTTCTCATCGCCAAGCTCAAACGCGTCGGTGGATCGGAACGAGAGAGAGGGCGAAGGGGTACGATTGGGCGAAGAGGACCCTGAGCCTGTCCCGAACAACATCCCCGAAAGCACGAGATGTTCAATGTCCGCATCCTAGTCGAACTGTGTTCAGCATACGACGCTCTTTCGGATTTCTGCAGAGCGTACCATGGCGTCGTTGCCCCTCTAAGGGTGAATGAAAACACTTGCTTATCAAGCGCAACTCCGCAAAAAGGGTCACAACCCTAATTCGCCAAGTATGAACATGTACAGTATCCAATAGTAGAGGACAGTAACAGAACCCAATTATCTGAATCAATGATTTAGTGGGCACGGAAGGTATACATCTAACAAAGTGACACGCTAAGCCTATCCGGCAGCATGGAAACGTCTGTCGAGACGTGGTGTACCCGAAACCGTAAACCAAAGCAGATGATCAAAATCAAAAATTGACAGCAACATGAAAACGAATGCAAACCGCAGCTGTCTGGGACCAAGAACATCAGAACGGGAAGCTGAGAATGAGGTAAAGAGCGTAGAGGGCAGCTCCAAGTGGAACGCGGGTGGGTAGTAAGTCGACGCTTGTTTGGCTGGGACAATAATGTTCAGAGATGGACAGGGAAGGGTAAAAGAAAAAAAAGGAACAGTGGAGATGAAGGATGCATATGATGATTGGCTACAGTGGGATGGGAGTGACAATATACACTGCGGATGTAGAAAAGTCGATAGGAGGTGGTACGCATAAATGATGTAGACAAGCTACAGAAAGGTTGAAGATGATGGTAGAAGGGCAATTTCAGTAGGCCACGGCAGAGATGAAGCAACGCTTCACATCTCGACCAGTCCCGCGCGCCTAAGATCTCGGGAGGTGATGTTAACACCACGAAAGTCTTCGAGCCAAACTTGTCGTTCGCCACATCGCCCAAGAATCTTGGACCAAAATTTCAAAATCCCCATCTGCGGACGAACACCAGTACGCATCGAGTGTGACGCGCGACTAAGATCACGGATGTATCGCAAGCAAGGAAACGCGTCATTGAACAGAAGAGACGAAATTTGCTCTGTGAGTGGGAAGAATGGAGCGTCATCTCCAATGTCGGATGGAAACGATGAGGCATCATCGAGGAGACGTTTGTCAATATCACGGATGCCGATGAATTCCAAATGAGGATGAGCAGGAAGCAGGACATGTGGTGCAATCCAGTCAGGGTTCCGCCAATTCCACTCTGCATCGGCAGAGCAAATGAATTCTTTCAAGTTTGGGCACCACTCTGCAAGGGGAATTTGCTGAACGGGACGAGGTTGGAGGGCCAGATGGTGCTCAACGACAAGCGCAGAGGAGTGACCAAGTTCTAGTTGGTGAATTTTCTTGCCATGAGCAGCAAAAAAGAGGGCAAAGCCTCGACCGGCATAACCAAAATCGGAAGATACGACAGATACATTTCGCAAACTGGGCATTTTCCACTTTGCAATAACCGCAAAAGTCGTGTTATTCAACGTTAACTTGAGCGACTGCAGAACGGGAAGCGAAACGACGAATGCCTTGGCGAGTTTGTGTCCAGAAATGACAGGGACACTTGACGAGGAAAGCTCGAGATATTCTAAGTTTGCTGCCGTTTGCTTAAGCGTCGGGAAAATGTGATACGGAAATGGATCATCACTGTAATTTGTGAGGGACAGCTTCCGTAGTTTTCTGTTGGGGCTGGCGAGCGAGGAGACCATTTGCTCTGGGGAGCATCGTACATCATTGAACTCCTGGTAACGCGTGCACCGTACTGCATGATGATCGGAAAAGACGACTAGATGTGGGGCATAATCAAGAATGGTGCGGATATCATCGGTTGCGCAACGTTTCAGCGCAGGTGTCTCCATGTGTAGCCGACGAATCCACTGGCCACTAGACGGTCTTCCGTCGATAAACTGAGTGAGCAAAGTCCAAGCCAGGGCTTTGGCCTGACTTGCTCTGCTTATCCAGACAAACTCGTACAAGTACTCTTGAATGTACTTGTTCCAAGCCTTGTTGACCAAAGCCAGGTCGCGTTTTATGCGCATGGAAGCGCGATAGTCTTCAACGCCGCAAGGGGTTTCCAGGAACGAGAGACCGAGAGAGATGTCGAGGGGATCTGAGGACATGGCTGTTGCTTCACGGAGAATCATCAACCAGATTTCCACAGGGAAGTAAGGGAGATCGTGCGCGGGAGTGTGGTGGTATTGTGTCACTGGAAGGTCGGAAGAGCAGTGCCTGACAAGTCGTCAACGTATGTTTCAAGAGAACTTGACATCCAAACAAGCATAAAACTCTCCAGGCAACATGTGCACTGGTGATTGCCCTCGAATGATGGGATGTATTATACGCACCGCGCTGAATGTACTTTCGTCGAGAGAGCCTTGAAGAACTGTTTGACCCGTGTCAAGACACGTCCAGGTCGGGTGAAGTGCATCGCGCGGAAACGAGAAAGAGGGGTGAGAGGGGGAAGGGGAAAGGAAAAGAAAAAGAAAAGGGGGAATGAAGGGAAAGTGGTCGGCGTTGAACTGGCTAGCGGAGGAAGAGGCGGCGGGAAGTAGGACTAGCAAGAAAGAAAGCCGAGAGGAGGTGTGCCGAGTTTTATATATTCTCACGAACGAAAGCTTTAGTATTCCATGGCCCTGGACTCCATTCCACAAGTTGGACAGTCGTCTGACAGTCCTTGCTGCGAGGTGACGGACGCAGGTGGGATGTGTACAACGGTCGATTGGAGTCCGGGGACGAAACTTGGTCTGACGGATTGTAGTATTGGGTAGAAAACGGCAGCCGGACACAGAGCTGTATACGATATCTAGTATTCTCGCGCGTTCATTGTACCTCTCCACCCCGTCCATGTCGACGAGCGTTGGGGCATCTCTTGGGCTGGCGAGCGAGGAGCGCGTTCGCTCGACACAGGAAATCGTTTGGGCGCTGTCCCTCTCACTGCCAAGGCCCATCAGCCAAGGACTGCCGCGCATCTCAGCTAGTACAGTGCCCTTTGCTGTCATGCCAAACGTAACGACAAGGCCGCATTGTTTCCTCTTGACGAAATGTTTCGTGTGCAATGAGTGCTGACAAGTTGCGAGGGCGGTGGGTGTCCCTCGACTAGTTTATCTTCCGTCCCCGCACGGATGACAAAACCTACATATTCGTTGTCAGCATCCTGCATCGCCAACATGATCCACAATCGCCTTGTAACTACTCTTCCTGATGCTTCTTTCGACCATTTAATCAGCTTCGCCGACTCGGGCGCTCCATCTCTTCCTTTTCCTTCGTTCACCTCATTCGCGTAGGATGTTTGAACTGCCACCTCGTCTAACCCTTCCCGTCAAGGCCCTTGCTGCCCTCGCTGGCCTGGTGCTCGCTAGCAGCGTCGTTCGAGCACAGTTGAAAAGGAAGCGGCGCCTTCCCCTTCCGCCCGGTCCACCCGGACACTGGCTGTTTGGAAACGCTCTCCCCAGAGCAAAGTGTGTGCAGCTCGATAGCTCCCAGTCTCACTAACCAACGTCGAACGTAAAGTCAATCGCAGCAGTTTGCTGCATGGATCAACCAATATGGACCCGTCATCTCGTTGCGGGTTGGTCCCAGAGTCATGGTCATCATCGGGCGACACAAGGTAAGAGCAAACGTCCTCTGCAGAGACCCACAGGTTTGGATACGACACAACGTAGGAATCAGTCGACATTATGGAAAAAGAGGGTGGTTTGCTCGCGGATCGTCCTCGCTCGGTTGCAGCGGGTGAAATCCTGTCACGTGGACTACGGATGATCCTTGCACCTGCGGGCGAGCAATTCCGAAGACTGCGCAGGTAGGTCTCCGCTACTGCTACCTGCTTCTTGCTCGCAAGGTGACCAGACCATCTCGCATACAGGGCTGCGCACACCCACCTCCAGGCCAAAGCTGTAGAATCATATGGATCAATCCAGATGCAAGCTGCGCGGGATGTCATCGTCGACATTCTCAACGACCCCAAACATCACCAGGCCCATGCCAACCGGTATGCTGCTTCTGTCATCCTGCGTATCACCTATGGCAAATCTACCCCTACGGAAACGAATGCTCCCGAGATCGTTACGATCCACAAGATGTTAAAACGCTTCCAAATGCTCATGCGTCCTGGTGCTCTCCTGGTCGAGAGGTATCCCATCTTGAAATACGTTCCGTTCTACGCTAGCTACCTCAGGGCTTGGCGCAAAGAAGAATCCAAACTCTTTTATGACCAATTGGGTCGTGTGGCCAAGGAGCTGGTAACAAGTATTGGATTGCAACCACGTCTGTAGCTCATTCGCTCGTTTGCAGAGTTCAGGGGAAGCGGGTCCTTCCTTTGCTAAATATCTCCTCGAGAACCAAAATACGCACAAGCTCTCATACGAAGAAATGGCCTACCTTGCTGGCTCCCTCTTTGGCGCTGGCTCAGACACTGTACGTGACCCAGGATGGGTCCCCAAAATATTTTTCTGGCTCATCCTGACAAAACATAGACTGCTGTCGCGATCATGGTGGTTGTTATGGCTTCCGCTTGCCACCCTGCAGCTCAGAGCGTTGTACAGAATGAATTGGACAACGTCATCGGACGTGACAAGGGTACGTGTCGCCCACTACCGTAGTTGGCTCTCGGCTGACAGGGTTTGCTCAGCGCCTACGTTCCACGACTATGATGCTCTCCCTCAGCTTCAAGCGTTCATGCTCGAGTGTCTCCGCTGGAGACCAGTGACAACTCTGGGTATGTTGCTCTGACACGTTCGACGTTGCTGGATTTGACGCGAGCACAGGCTTTGCTCATCGTGCATTGACGGACATCCCCTACGTGAGTTTGCAATTACACGCCCCAGATCAAGGGTGCTCAATTGTTCCTAGGGAGACTTTTGTATCCCCGAGGGTGCTATTGTCTTTGGAAATCACTGGTGAATTCCACGTTTGAAAGCAGTGTCTATGAAGTTGTTCATCGCGCCAAACAATAGGGCCATTTCGCGTGACCCAGAAGTGTACCCCGATCCCGATAAATTTGACCCACAGAGGTGGTTGAACAGCGATGGGCGGGTCCGCGACGACCTCAAGTTCCCCAGCTTTGGGTTCGGTCGACGGTGAGTCTGCAGAATCGTAGACTTGTCGCTGATCTGATGGAGATGTTCGCATAGCATTTGTCCTGGGCAACACATTGCCAATCGATCCGTGTTCATCAATGCTGCACTTCTCCTGTGGTCCTTTTGCATCACGCAGGATCCAACGTCGCCCATCGACGACAAGGGCTTCGTCGACGGTGTGATCGCGCATCCCAAGCCGTTCGACGCGTGCTTTACACCGCGCATCGGAAACGAGGGTCAGCTGAGGGAGGTGATGGCCAAGTATGCAGAGGGTCAGTGAGGAGGTCGTCGTTGTATTTCGGGTCTGTCAGAGTCCGTGATAATCGGATGTGACGTGGAGTGAATTGAATATTCGATCGGGTTTCGAATTTCAGGTGCCACTTTTCGGCCCGGTTTCACGAGTTCATAAAAACGCGCTCAGCCTGCTCCGTCCGCCATGGCCAGTCGTCTCGCACAGCTTTCAGGACACATCTCCAACACGCACACTCGTGGCCTCTTGGCCGGCGATGTTGCTATCATAACAGGTAACATTTTTCGCTTCCCAGGTAGTGTACAGTAATATATCCCACTCCAGGGGCTGGTCAGGTGCGTATGCTCGAAAAGGATCTACGTCGAGTCCAATGAGCGCGTAGGGCATAGGCAGGAGTGCAGCCCTGCTCTTCGCCAAGGAGGGTGCCAAAGTGGTCGTCAGCGAGTGAGCCCGGGTTGCGTCGACATACTTCACAGCTGACGCATACATCGCCAGCATCGACGCAAACAAGGCGGCCGCCGTCGTAGAGGAGATCAAAGCAGGCGGTGGAGATGCAATCGCTGTCGCAGGCGACGTCGGCGCGGACGATTTCCCCCAGAAGATCGTAGAGGCCACAGTCAAGTGAGTGTGCATGTCGTCGAGGTACACGTGCAGTGTCTGATGCCTTGCCTTCCACCAGAGCCTTTGGTCAAATCAACCACATCGTTAACAATGGTACGAAACTCGTGGGGGGTTGCGTGGGGAATACTCATGGCGTTGACGCTCTAGCTGGCTTCACATACGACAAGATGTTGCACACCATGCCCGACGACGTTTACGACGTCATCATGAAGATTCACGTGCGTGCACCCTTTCGCCTCGTGAGAGCAGCCGCTCCGTATTTCCGTATCAAGGTCAGTAGTGCTCTTCATGACTGGGACAATACTCCATTGCTTGGCAGAGCGGAGCGCCCGCAAATCGCTCCATCATCAATGTCTCTTCAGTGTCGGGTCTGCATGGAAATGTCGGCCAGGCAAACTATGCCGCCGCCAAGTCTGCCGTAGTCGGACTCACCAAGACGATCGCAAAAGAGTGGGGTGTCTTTGGTGTTCGCGCCAACACCGTCGCATACGGCCTTGTTCATACGAGGTACCTTTTTCCTCCGATGCGCGGCCCAGAACAGTGTGTACTGAACAAACCGCAGGTTGACAGCAGCGAAAGAAGACGGAGCAATGATCGAGATAGATGGAAAGAAAGTCGAACTCGGTATTCCGGCTGCACGGGGGCGTGCGCCGGAAAGCATCGACGCATATGCAGAAATTCCTCTCCGCAGAGGGGCCTCTGCCGACGAAGCCGCCGCAGCGATGCTCTTGTGAGTGTCTAAACCGACACTGTCTCAATATGACGGCGCGCTGAACTGAATAATTTTCAGCCTTGCCTCGCCACTCGCGTCTTATGTGAGTGGCCACACCCTCGAAGTGACGGGTGGGCGCGGCATCTGAACAAGTATGTGTCGAGCAACTCCCTATACTACTTGTCCTTGCGGTGAAAGAACTTTACGCATACGTCACGCTTTTGGTGGACTGTATTCTACCGCATCCGTACACGTCTAGTAAGCAAGAATTCGGATGGGCTGTTAGCTCTCCAACTAGAGTACAGTGTTGCTCCGTGTGCTGACGAGTTATGCCTGCATTCCTCGCACGAAACGAGCATTCATGCTCATCTCTGCAATCTTCTGGATTTCACTACGATCAAGACCTAGTCCATATGGTGGCTTAGCAAGAAGAAGCGCATACTCTGCAAGCAGAGTCGTCCGAAAAATAAGAATATCGTCCGTCTGCGAAATCTTTAGGCTCGGGAAAGGATGATAAGACAATGTGCGTACACATATCACGATGGGATGGTTGAGTGCGAGGTAATGTTTTATGTGGTGCTCTTCGAGTCGCCCGACAGATTTACATCTGACAAGGCGAGGTGTTGGCTGTGGTATGACGAGAAGGGTGTTTGGCGTGACTCACAGCAGGTTTGAACTGAGACATAGCTCGATGCATGGTTTATACTGCCCACCAGGTAACTTTCTAAGGGCCTGGATCTCTTTTGCAGCCTTGTGTGCTGCATGTCGCTCAATGTCTGGAGAAATGTCGTGATAACCTTTCTTCGGGTCCCTCTGGGAAAGCAAAAGTAGGTGCTTTCTCCACAAGGCATAGAAAAACCTGTGTTGACGGGGTATTGGATCAGGGATCTGGGCATTTGGAGGGGGTATCTGAGGCATTTCAGTGTTTGAGGGTGGTATATCAGCCAAGAATATGTCTCTCTCTGATTCATGGAGGAACGTCGCATGACCTAGTCTATCTGGATGCCACGACAGTAAAACGAGCGACTCGATGGTGTGTTCGGTGGGGGTGGGTAGTGTCTCTGCAATATGGACAGTCAACCCCAACCCAGCCGTTCGCGCGCGCTCAAAGTGCTTCTCGAATGTGTCTACGTTACCCCGAAGGGGATCGCCGCACAGATCGAGCCCGACGACGGGTTCACCCTGTTCGCACAGTCTGATGGCGAGATCAGTGCATTCCTCGATCTCCGATTCGGACATGCGACGGTCGACGGACACGATCAGCGCCGCGCGACCGGGAAAGGCACGGATTTGTTGGAGAACAGTGAGGAGGTACTGCTCTCTGGTCATATAGGGCGTCTTTCGAGGGGTCGTGCGGAGTTCAAGGTAGCTGCATTCCACTGCGGGCTGGAAGGCGAACCCGGAGGGTGGGGGTTGTATAGCCAGGAAGGCTTCGAGGACATCCCGTGTGGCTTCAGCCAACGCGGCGGGGGTGGCGATGAGCGCATAGATGGCGGGAAAGAGGGTGAAGAATTCCGAGATCTCTGTAAGCACGATGTCAGATTGGAGGCGAGCGATGGTTGCTGCGACGCCGGCCTCGATGTCTGGCGTTAAAGTGAAGTTGGCGGCGAGGCGACGGAGTGTTTGGAGGGGAATTGAGCCGTGTAGATGGGCGTGCAGCTCTGCCTTTGGAAGGCGCTGCAGGAATGCGACGTCGTCCGGATGAAGCGACTGCAGGGCGACTCGGGCCAGGCCTTGGACGATCATGGCAAGCTTGCTGATGCGTGGGTGCACGTGATTGGTGGATTAAAATGTCTTTCTGATTAGATTGCCCGTCCTCGCTATTGCTTGCATGTCGCGTCCATCCCATCGCTTTCAACGTCTTCATACACCGACCCTCGATTGCCATGAGTGCCGCATTTCGCATCTCTCCTGCATTGTGGGACAAGATTCACCACTTTGCATCCTTTCCTCAGACAGGAGGTCGGTCGTCTTTTCTCTCCTCGTCTGTACTTTGTTTCCCATCTCGTTGCGAAACAAATGTACTTTGGGTGCGAAATGCCACAGATCATCCGACTCTCGTGCTGATCAGGTCCGTCTGACTCTTGCTTGCGTTCCGCGGAATTCGGGCCATCGTGTACCAAGACTGGCAACTCACCTTTGAGTCGCGCAGTGTGGAGCAGACTCATTCTTATTCCATGGACGCGTCAACCGCGTCATTGCCTCCGCAACTTGTGCTGACCCAAATTTATGTACCAGTCTCCCTCCAACAACTGGTCCTTTTTGGACAACATCCCAGCCAGGGGACGCTTTTAAAGGCCAGTCAATTCTTAGCTGGTGAGTTGTGAACATGATTCTCGACCTGTCCACCGTTTCCAACCGTGAATGAACATTGTCACATGACCGTTCATGCATTCAGATGAATTACCAGTCCGCCTCGCCCATCGCGTCAAAGAACTAGATGAACTTCCGCACAACTTGAGCGAGATGTCGTCCATACGTAAAGTAAAAAACTGGTACGCGCAGAGTTTCGAGGTGGGTCGTCACTATATGCTTGCCTATACGCTCTCCATGGACGCGGAATCCTTCCACTCCCATTTTGTAACTGACCTCATTACTAAAAACATGCAACTCGACTTGCAGGAATTGATCAATTTCCCTCCGCTCTCTCTGTCTCCTATTGCGCGTCAATCACTCTGCCCCCGTACGGGCAAGGAAGACATCAATATCCACCTCCTTAAGAGTAGCACTGGAGGGGCACATGGAAACGGCAATGGGGCAAGTGGACCCCGAAATGGGAACGTGAAACTCCGTGTTCCTACCGAGCGAAGGTTGGTCAATGCACCAACATTCTTGTTCATCATGTCTATCACGCCATCTACAGCTACTACGCACAAACCCCCTCTCATTTGCATCCACCTGAAGTCCACGACTACAATGCAAGATTCACCAAGATGTTGGAAGCTATTAAACGCAGACATGACCCGACTGTCACCACTGTCGCACAGGGTGTCTTGGAGTGGCAGAGGACAAAGGGTATTAGACCTGGTATGGGACTAGGGCTATCTGCGTATGGGCACGGCGGAGGCGACGTGCAAGCATGGTTGGATAGGTTCTACATGTCGCGAATTGGGATACGGTTCTTGATTGGACAACGTAAGTAAATTTGTCCCCCAAGTTATGTGAGCGTTACTGAATTCCATCGAGACGTGGCATTGAACACCCAACAGCCACACAAGGATTATGTAGGCATTATCTGTACACATGCCGTGCGTTCTAGCCCTTTCTGTCCTTCCATTTCTCGTCTCATGTTGTCGTCTCCGTACACTGTGATGTAACAGAACGTGCACGACATCGTCCAAGAAGCCATCGAGAACGCTCGATTCGTTTGTGAAGAACACTACGCCATGTTCCGCGGACCGCCTGTCCAACTTATCTGTCCCGCCGATGTAACGTTCCCATACGTCCCCGGACATCTCTCGCACATTATTTTCGAGTTACTGAAGAATTCGCTGAGAGCTGTGGTGGAAAGATTTGGCGCGGATTACGGGGATGGTGCTGCCAAAGAATCTTGCAATGAAAAGGGCACCGGCGGCGGATATCCTCCTATTAAAGTCATCGTGGTGGAAGGACGTGAGGATATCACGATCAAGATCTCGGACGAAGGGGGCGGCATTCCGAGGAGTGCTATCCCGCTCATTTGGACATATATGTACACGACAATGGCTGGCCAGAGCATAGACCAAGACTTTCACGCGAGCGATTTCCAAGCCCCAATGGCAGGCTTTGGGTACGGTTTGCCACTCTCTCGATTGGTTCGTTATCTTTCCGTTTCCGCACTCGGGCTTGTGTCCTCACTCACGTTCTCGCATGTTCCCGGGCATGTGTAGTATGCGAGATACTTTGGCGGCGATCTGCGCCTCATCTCTATGGACGGGTTTGGAACAGACGTGTACATTCACTTGAACAAGCTCTCAAGCAGTCGAGAGCCGTTGCCCTGACGGCCAGATTTGGTGCTGACGTGCGAAGCGTCCACTACGGCGCATCGCGGGCAACACTTTGCGAAGTTGTGAGTGACACTCCCATCGCGCATGGTTGCAAACTATATGCGACGATATCGGATATCGTGTGTCACCCCGTTTCATCGTCGTTATCTCGTGGATTTCGTTGTTCAACGCCATGGACTACGTTGTTTGGTTCTAGTCTATTAGCGTAATACTTGTGGTAATGAAGAGTGCACTATTCTGCCAGAGTACGGTCCTTCAGACTTTGCAACTACATAGGCCGTGTCTGGTGCATGAGAAAGCCCGGCGCCCCAGACTATGACTCCCACTGTCAAGTGTAGGTTCAGATATCGTTCAAAACTGACACCTTTTCCCCTTGTCTGGTTGTCCGGCAGACAAGATGATGTGGTATCACCGCGGACCGCCAACGAAAACGTACTACATTCCTAGTGGGTCTTAAAGAAGGAACCCTTATTCGTCGAAAACATACACATACATACACACCTATATACATACACATGTTCCGCCGGACCAATTTCAAAAGGGCAGTACCCGACTCCGTAGCGATGACATCGTTCGGCGGCGATTGTGGCATGGACTGGACATCGAGCGCACCATCCGAAACTGCCGACGTGGAGGTTGTGTGGCGTTGGGGGAGATGACTTCTTTGAGAGGGAAGCTTTGGGAGGGTCCGTTGGTTTCGTTTCCCTCATCACAAAAGTACCTCTGATTCCCAGATGGCAATGTGGACCAATCGGGTGATCTGAGCATTTTGTCCTGAAATCGAACACGTCTGCCAAGTCGTTTATTTTGTTTTATCTTGTCGTTTTGTTCCGATCTCATCTTTAGAGAGAGAGAGAGAGACAACCCCTGTCTCTTGGCTCATTAGATGTAGCGCTTAAAGGGGGGCCAATTAGGAGTGTGTAGATGTAGTTCCGAGAAAAAAATTAAATTAAAAACCTAAAATTAAACCCATGTCCCGAATTTATTCTCGGTCCGCACAGACCAAAATATATAGGTTTTAAGTTTCAAACTGCGACCATTCCTCAGCCATTTGTTCGTCCCTGTCACTGTCATTAGGGCCACCGGATCGTACTACAAGTTGTTCCGGGGCCTGAGGTAGATAAAAGGACGTGACCTTAATTCATGTTACAAGTGTATTCAACTGTCAGACTGGCTGGGTGTTTCTTTTTGTTCTTTCCAAAAAAGTTCAAAGTTGTATGGCCTTTTGCATGTGGATCTTGCCGGGTCCCGAAGTCACCCGCTTGCCACCTCTGACGCAGTGTTACTTTTTGATCGCCGCAACGCTGTGTGGCGAAAACCCAGCAGGCGTGTTCATGTCCGACGTCTGATGTGGCTTTTCCGTTCCCTTTCCACTTGCTCCCCCATTCGTGTTTGAGCTATATCGGATAGCAGTGAATGGCTCATCCCCTGGGAATAAGAAAAACAAAAAAGGACCGTTTCCACCGGGTCATTTGAACGTGAAACTCGTGCTGACCGGGAGCTTGTGACTCCATATGCTGCGTGTTTTGGGTGGATTACAGCCAGTAACAGTCGGTAGTTATTGCACCACCGCACCCTATATTCGACCAAAATATGACTCCACATAGCATATGCTGTAGGTTTAGGGGTTGATCAGGCCGTAAGCATGCACCGTGACACACCCATGGTGACAAGCGACAGGTCGCACAATGATTCGTTTTGATAATGAGAGATGTTCTGCTCGTTTACAAAAAACTCCCACTTTTACCTGTCCCGAAGCGATCTCCAAGGTCCTTGGCATCCTGTAAAAGCTTCTGTCGTTGTTTGTCATCCATGAGACGTCCGCCGAGCGACATGTCCCGGGAATGATCCCAGATCGCAGGCGGAGGCTCATCCAGGTCTTTCTTCTTCTGAGCTTCACGCTCCATGTGCACATCAACAAGCGCAGGTCCCCGTGCTCTGCGCTGTTTGCACGGAATCGTATGCGTGAGCATGCAATCACGGGACAACACCGACATTCGCAAACGCACCGTATGCTCGTCCACGCCTTTGCGTATCTCTGTGTCCCTCCGCCGTCGTTTCTGAGCGTCCTCCTCGTCTTGCTCCGGCTCCGCGTTCACCGCTCTTCGTTTCCGGCCCGAAACCTCGTCCGCGAGCCGTTGTTGTCGTTCAGCAGGTGTCTCTGTCCAGAGCGACGAGTCCGAATCGCGCGCGGGCGCAGTACCACGTCCGAACTGCCGCGGCTTCAATTTTGTCGGGTCGAGCGCTACATCAGCAAGCACATCAGCAAGCATTCACGAATGACCGCCCCTCCCACGCAAAAATGACGCGCACAACCAAGGAGATCCCCTGCTTTCGGTGGCACGAGCATCCACTCTTCCCGCACAAGTTTCTTGGGTTGTTGCGCCTCCTCGACGTTCTTCCGCCGACGCGCCTCCCTTTCCAGGAACTCGTCCACGCCAGACATCTCGCGCGTCGTCGCGAGGACATTGGCAGGCAGCGGCTGTGGACCGACGTCCGCATCGTCCGAGTCTGAGCCCGAGTCTGCACCAAAGTTGAAACCGTGGCTGGGTTGCGCGGTCGGGAGTGTGGGCCCGATCACCCTTCGAGGTGGTGGTGGTGGGGATGTCGAGGGCCCTGCGGTGAACTCTAATGATGGTCCGGCGGCCTTGCGAGCAGCCGCAAGTTCAGGGGGGAGCGCGGGTGTGTAGTCATCCTCGTCCGACGCCGCGTCGTCATCTGCAGCAGCAGAGACGGTTGGTAGAAGATGCTCCGGAATGTGGGGTCCAATGGGGCCCATATGGCTCGTGTGGGCGTATAGCACTTGTCAGAGTTTCGGCACGAGTGTTCTTACATAAGCTTTAGCCAACCTGCGCCGACACCGCTCCTGTGCACATGCGATTCTTGAACCGCAAAATAGAAACGTACAAATTAGCCTGCCTATCTTGTGTGCACGCCAAGTCACTGGCAAACCCAGCTAATGATCTAACTCCATAACCTGTATAATGCAGTGTCCGAAATATGGAGATACCGTAATAGTACGATCAGTCTTTTCTACCCTAATCCAAGCTAAAGATCGTCTGTCCGCTTACCGTTCCCCATCCTGCCTAGTATCTATCTGACGTAGGTGGGTAGCCTCGTGGAGTACCACCATATCCCGGCTGCTGACCATAACCAACTTGTGGGCCCCCGTAACCGCCCTGTGGATAGCCGCCCTTCCCACCGTAATACTGGTTTCCACTGAACCCACCCACCAAGCTCGCCGCCGTGCCGCCACCATGGTAATTACTTGTCGAGTCTTCGTCATAGTCGCCAGCTGGAGATGTCAGTAGCGGATCTTTAACTTCCCATATGGCAGCCTTGGATCCGACCGAGAATTCAAGGTCTTCGCGCTATAGGTAAAGTGTGTCAGTGTACCTGAGACTCCAAAGATGGCGGGCGAAACCGGCATACGGTAATGCTGTCCCAATATTTATAAACCATCATTACACTCAGAAGCACGCACAGCGTGAAAAAGAATAACCCGTCGAGGTAGTGCTTGATCGCGTTACATATCGTCACGCTGAAAGCAAAGAGAAGGACCTGCGCAATGGTGTAGAAGGCAATGCCGAATATGATGTCACCAAGTGGCCATCGATCATCCAGGGTCCGAAAGACGAGAACGAGCTGAGATAGTGTGTAGATTGCAACACACAGGATGGGCCAGATCAAGTACACCACAAATAGCGCCGTAGGTTTCGTTGGAGAGAAGGAGGCGAACGATTTGAACGTGGCAATGGCGACAAAAAATGAAACCCCAAAGACAGCAAGACACGATAATCGGAGAAACTGCGGCTGGGCCTAAGAAGCGACATTACTAACACTCCTGTATGGACTTACCCATAATGAGAGGGGTGTACCATCCTCCGCAAATTGAAAACCGACGAACCCGTTGACCAGAAGACAGCAATATATCGCGGCGATTAACCCTGTATAGACTGCAGCAAACCACTGACAAGATCGGATAAATTTGTTTTCTCAGCCGGTGGTATGCTGCACTCACTGGGTAACTGACGTTTGCAGTTGGTATAATGCCAGAGTCAAGGAATATCGCAAGGAGTTCTATGAGCATGTACATCCAAAAGAACGTGACGATCTCCTTTCGACCCACTGCGGTATACTTTGAGCGAATGTGGTAGATCATAGTTGCAGTCATAAGTATGGCAACTATATGCACAAAACATGTTGCTAACAGCAGTAACCTCAGGCGGCTATGCGAGGGTTGGGAAACACGTTGGACTCACAAGGCTGGAAAATCAAGGTTGATCCCACCTGCACGTTGCGGGAGTAGCAGGTAGGTTCTATGCCTTGACCGGATGGGCCCAGGAGCGGGCAAATGACCAGGGCAGCGGTACTACAAACGCCATCGAAGGAACCAAACGAAATTCCCATGGCTCAAATGAGCAAAACAAGCGCAGGCTGACGGTGATATCGAATCGCGGTGTTCAGGTATCTTGGTGGCTTTGAATAATGTGACCGTGTTGTGAATTTGCCTGTTGTCGTGCGAGGTGAAAACGAAGCGAACGAGGTGGAACAAAAATCGATAAGAAAATATGAAATGACGGTGAGATGGCAACCTGGGTCACCGTCAAAAGTTCCTCACAAGTAGGCCTGGCCTTGACGCCGTTGTTCGTGACGCGGGCAGTTTGCCCAAGTGTGAGATCTGGTTGAGCGTGGCGAACAACAGCGGCTAACTTGGCTTCGTCTGGGCGGTCGCTGCTCCCACGCCACGGCCATGATGGACACCGCAACGTTTGCCCTCCACCGTCCACCATTGGAACGAGCTGTTCTGTTTGTGTCCAAGCCCTTTGTGACACTGTAGCTCTCCATGCTTCTTATGCAACCAATGATGCACGTCTTCATCGTCCCACCTTAACAACACACAAGGTGGCGTGTCTTGCCTGTGCACTTAGACCCATTCGTATCTGTTCTGCACACGGATGATATGGTAAGCATTCCGCAGGTGGTAAGTGAGCGGTCTCAATAACTTACCGAGTGGACAATTCCACACGCTTCTCTACTAGTCGTGAGTGCACCAAACTCGATCGAGTTTACAAGAATGCCTAATGCCTACTTAACACCTCGTACCCCGAACGGTATGATGACCCGTGTTCTCCTGTTCGTTTACGCGACACAGCCCTGGATAATCTGACTATTCTAGACCGTCCGTGTTTGTGCCAACGAGCTCAAGGAATGTGGTGCCGGTAGTGTCACCCATTTATCGGCAATAACAAGGGTTAGAAACGATGATGTTCATGATCCCGGGCAAGTGTGGCATCGAGGATTCAGTGTCCGCGGACCACTTGCAGAACTGCGTGGGTTTGGGGCCGTTTTGGGTGAGGTCCAATGGGAGCCATCACATCCGCCATCGACGGGCTTCCACAGTGGAGTATAATTGGGCACGAATGATACTTATGAAACATTTATCGATTGAAGGTTTATCAAATGTTATGTTGGCAGGGTTCGCACTCGCTGCTTATGGTACTGGCCGTAAAGGCCATTCTTCCGCATCTGTAGATTGATGTGCGCTGCGGCGCCGCCTATATCTATCAGACTATCAAACAGTGACCGAAACTTTGTGTGCTGTAACCTGCCTCAGAGCCTCGAGGCTGCATTACGATGTCCAGGACTTCAGGGAAGGGGTGACGTGGTGGCGCATTCGAAGTCTTAGCACCATCTGGGCAGGCTGATTCAATGAAGTCTTGTTCGAATGCATCGCTCGCCGTCATGCCGTCTGTTCCGCACCGCACGACACGGACGGATCCAAAAGGTCCAAAAAGCTGTGGATGGGCGTGCGACGTCAGGAGTGGTATTGGGAGCACGCGTGTCCACCCTCATTTGCGGCCAAGTAGTAGTCTTTGTACGTTTCTGTGCCACATCCAGGACCGACAGACCGCTCGTATCTTCAACGAGCCGTGGATGAACCTAATTTGAAAGGGCTTTTCCGGAGAAATCGCGCACTGGACGTTTCGGTTCAAGGGGTCGACCCGCCACACATTCTTATCCTCTTCGCTTGACGTGGAACGACGGCATGGGCCGCGGTACTAGGGCTGCCTGTTGTGCACGGACACCCGTATGTAACCTCACTTATTCAAGGCTCGTATGGTCGACCTACACCACTGATCCGAGAGGAGCCACGCGAAACCTTGGACGTGGCCGCTAAGCCCTTCAAATCTCAAGTGCGATTCGTGCGGGCGAATTTCTATTTCTTATTCTGACAGGGAGCGGAATTCTTCCAAACAGTGTACTAACGATATCACGGAACAATACAAATGGAGATTCGGCGCACACAAGGGGTAAGTAGGGGAGCCAAGTTCGCCGAATCGATTCGCAGTCCGAGCATGCCGCCCAATCAGATATTGTCATCAAAATACTTGACGTGTATAACGTCCGTCTTTTCCAAGTACTGCACTCTCTGATCCATGCGAAGCGTTCCTATCCACATAGCGCGGATGGGTGACGTTGCCGGTACCCTCAGCCGGAAGGGGGCGTCGCACATGCGTCTCATGGCGGATTGACTGGCGAGTTGCCACCGCAGCCCTGCCACCTTGATGACCGGATAGACATCGCTTTCCGTCGACTAAGTCGTATCAAAAAGCTGCCCAGGGTGCTGCGCCCGGGGAGTGCGTCCGGCCGGGCTGCCGTTCAAACTGCCGCCGTTGGAAACGTGAACTTGCGCGCGTATGGTCATGTCGCCGTTTATATGTGAACCTGATGCAGGGAATACCCGCGCGTACGTGGTTACTCGCTCGTCTACAGCATTCGTATATAGCGTGCAATTTGTGGCTGTATCTGCGTATGTGTCAGGCACGCTGTGAACACCCCTTGTGGTTTCCTGTGGAGGCTCAAGTCCACGGACGAGTCGTCATGTTCAACGAGGCCCACTGCATGCCGCTTGGGGCGTTCTATGTGTATATCCTATACTTGCTATCGTGCGCTAGTTACTTGTTTGTGTTGGGGTCAGGTCCCCTGTTTCGGCAACCGTCCAGGACCCTGCCACTGCCCGGGCTCACTTGCACATGTCGTGGCGCCACGTGATCCGAGTAAGTCAGAAGGGTTCAGCGTGTGGCATGGAGCTGCTGTCGCCAAGTCAAAAGCACCGACGTGTGACTACCATCACGAATCGAATGGCCGCTTCCATTTTCGCGCACAGTGGAACAAAGATCGCCACTGGTTGGGTGGACATGGTGACCGTGCGTCAAATGAGGGGGTGGTCGTTGATAGAAAGATCGATACAATAACACAAGGGCCACTAATTTAGATTCACGGGTCTGAAAGCGGAAGATTTAATCTCAGAGAGTGACTTGGGGTGTTCGCCAGGTGTTCACAGCTATTGCGATGATGCGGCGGTTGTGGTCACAGCAGCGAGGGAATTCGACCGCTTTTTTGCTTACGGAAAGGGTGCTAAGCCAATGCGGGCATCGTGCTTGCCAGCAAACCCGTGCGAGATACGCAGGGCGGTATCGTCCGAGCCTGAAAGCGTAGCCACGGTCGCGAACCGGAACATGGCAAGCCAGGCAGGCACGTTTTGGAAAACCTGAGGTGCACTGGACGAATCAGGTCGTGCACGCGTGGGGATCTGGAAAAGCAAGGTTTTCAAAGGGATCGATCTTTGAGAGTAATACGTCATGTCCCCACACACGGCGACTCGGCGACGGGGTTGCCGGGTGGGGATTCGAGTTGAACGTCACGCGGCGGACTTTTTATTTTATTTTATTTTATATTTCAGAGGCAAAGGCCATTGAGCGGGCAAGTGAACGTTGTGGGCCCTTGACGAGACAGGAGGATGAGAGGGACGTGTCATTGTGAGACAGCTGTGGCGTGGCTGGCGTGCGGACCAAGCGAACAGGCAACGAGAGCGAGCTGAACCCGGTGCAATGACAGAATGGGGTTCAGGACAGTGCGTCTAGGCCGAGGGACATGCCGTTGCTGTGATGTAGCTATAATAAAGCTCCTAACCTACATACTACTGCCGAAGACGCCCAAAACAAATGATCTGATAAGTATGTACAAGGTACGTTGAAGCGGAGCGGATTGAGGGGCCACCACTATCGGGGTTTACGTGTGAGAGGGGTGTGGACTGAAAGAGCCACAGCCCAGAGGACGTCGCAACGCGGAAATAAAGGCATTGCAAGCGCGCGGGCGGGCATGCGTTCAGGTGATGCAAATAAACCGGGGTGGCCGGATGAACGAAGGATCTGGAAGAACGACGACGTGGGACAATGGGCTCGTTTGTAAGGATACGGGTGAGGCATACGATGGGCGCGTCGAAAACGCGTCCTCGACATCGCGCGCCCCATCCGCGTGACCAACGAGCGAACAAGGACACAGGGATTCTGGTGGGCAGTTTCGGCGCAGCGCCGCCGCACCGGTACGGCGCGGACTATTGTATTTATTTTAAACAAAAAAAAGAGGAAATGCAAGGCGGAGGCGGGTGATTGTGTCCGGATCACAAAGGAGAGGTGAATTCAGGAAGACAGGCCTCCGTCGTCTTCCATCCGCGTCCAAGTTGAGCGGGGGTTCTGGAAGCGGCTAGGGGCGACGGACCAAAAGTGGGTAGTCACGTGGTGTTATGACAGGTGAATGTGGACAAGGCTATGGGGAATCCCTGGAAAGACCCCTGTGCCGGGCGTGCCGAGGGGGACATGAAGAGGGGATTTCAAGGACGATTTGGTAAAATCAAACGAAATGTCGACGGGCAAGCCAATCTCAGAAAAAATGCCAAAAGATCTGCCCGGTGCGCAAGCAGTCGCGCGTACGAAGCGGGGTCGGAGGCGCTGCTGTTGCACGATTCTTCCAATTCGACTACCAACCCTACGTCGCGGCTCTCTCGTCCCCCCTACTGTACATTTATTTTTTTTTGTGCGTCTCTAAGCGGAGAATGCATCCACGTCCGCAATTTTTACACCTCCTTCAAATCCTTTCAGACACCTCCTTTTTTATAAAACGATCATGCCATCGCTCATTCATTGTCCCCCTCCGCGCTCGCCAGCGGGTCTACCATGGCTCTCTACACC
>JBBPKD010000209.1:8811-29897 GCA_038089075.1 Singerocomus inundabilis
CCTGTTCTTCCAACAATACCAATCTTCTCTGCCGGTTTCTAATCCAAAGGAACGACATTAAAACCCGAGTCGTACACACCGACAGAGGAGCACATACGATCGTCAATGAAATGCCCCTCAACACTAAATCCAGGTCGGATCGGTATCTCAACGAGTACTCGCTGCACGTCACGTAAGCGCCTCCATCCAAGACACGTCAACCAACAGGCTTTGACCCACCGGAACTCGACCTCGCCAGCAGCGGGCCAACCCACAGGCGGTTTGCTATCGGGCAATTCGTGAGGTGCCTCCGGAGCCAAGTCATTCACGTAGTGCGTGATTCGCTCCACGCTGACCACGTTCTGCTCCACCTCGCTCACCGAACGCAAGAGCCAGTTCTGTCCCACAACCCACACTCAGCAACGAAAGCCCCCAGAAGTAAGATACAGCTAAACACACCAGCGAATTCGTCATGCTCAGCGCATAAGACAAAACCATTCCAACAAGGCCAGCATCCGCACTGCTCGTCACCACGGCAGAGACAGCAAATATCGCGGTGAACAAGATGATGGATGAACCAACGAATTCCAGACGTATGCCAAGCCATCGGTTGACAGTGTTGCTCGGGATGTAGCATATCTGGTTTCGGTCGATCCTTTGCGCGTTCACTGCAGAGAAGACGGCCTGTTGGTTGTAAGCTCGAATGGTGGACAGTCCGGATAGAGACTCGGAGAACCAAGTAAAAATGGGGGACCTCGAGACAGCATCAAGCCGTTTGAGTTCACGTGAGGTAGAGAGGTAGTATCTGGAGAAGGCGAGAATCAGAGCCGGACGACACACCAACTAGATGACTTACGCAGTGACCTTGTAGTAGAACCACGACAAAGGAATGGCGGTCAGGATGAAAGGAGGGAAACTGAAGCCAATGACTAAAAGAGTGGACACAGTGCCCGCTGCTGTCCTGACCAAGGTTTGAATGACCTGGTCACACTATCAGTGAGTACGAGTTCGATGGTCACTGTACACTTACTCTCCCGAGAATTAGGTCGACGGCATAAATATCACGAGTGAACAAGTTCAAAATCCTGCGGTCTCTGATCAGCAAGCATCACCAGAATTCAAGACCGCCATACCTTCCAGTAGGTGTCGTCTCAAAGAAGTTCAACGGTGCCTTCATAACCGAGTCCAACATCTATCGAACACGGTTTGTCACCACTTCCCTGAACAAGACCTGCCAAACGCACCGAATCATGCAAATACTTGGAACTCTTCAGGGTGCACATTACCAAAATCAGCAACCCCGATGTCGCAGTAAGCAAGATCGATGTCAAGTTGAAGAATCCATATCCAATCAGATAAGGATCCCCCAACCCGAGATTCTCTCCGAGCTCGCGATTCCTCTCACCCCAAAGACGAAGCATGACCGTGGATGAGACTTGCACGGCCTGTCCCAAGATATTGGAGAGCACAAAGAGACAAAAGCCCACCTTGGACGCTGCCTCGAGATACTGGAAGTAGACCTCTTTCTTCACGCGTCCTTGCTCGACGTACTCCTTCGACAACCCAGAACCTGCCGCATCGCGGGCGGAAAGAGGTGCGATAACAGCTTTGCCATAGCTCATGCGCCGCACGACTTTCACGGCAACAGAGTGGACCTCGTCGATAAACGTCGACTCCACATTGCTCTCACTCGTTACTGGCGTGCTGATACCGCTCTCGCTCATACGCTCAGGTGACTCTACTCCGCTCGTTGAATTAGACGAGGAGCCATTTGCAGCATGATCTTGGCTGTAACATCATATTGAAAACCGCCACACACTAAGTAAAAGACGACTTACACGAGCTTGCGAACCGCGCTATCAGGGTTTGAAAGGAGGTGTTGGTAGGATCCACTCTCAAGAATGATACCGCGCCGAATATATACGAGCTGATCAAAATCACTAAGATACGCAATGCTGTTGGTAATGAGGATTCTAGCTTTGCTAGCAAGCAGGCCATCGGGACCAATGACGTTGTCTAAAACCCGTGTCAGACATGTTAGAGACAAATTCAGATTACAGACGACGTACCAAAAATGTGACGAGCAACATGCGCATCAACCGCAGCCAAAACGTCATCAAGAAGGATCCTGTGCCCCCTTATCAACACGCGATAACCATTGTTACAAATCACCGACTCACAAATCGGCTCTGGCATACACAGCACGTGCCAGTGCAATCCGTGCACGTTGCCCGCCACTCAGCTGGTGTTATAGATAAGAAACGCGAGATTATTGAAGAAAAAGGAAACTCACAGTGATTCCTATACGGTAATCTGGTCAGATATTCAAATACCATCACATCCACAACTCACCCTTTTCACCGACTTCGGTCATATCGCCTTGGGCAAGGACGGCCAGATCGGGCTTCAGCGCGCAAGCTAAACACCATGGTGAGTGAAAGAATGCTCGTGCTGAATGTTGAAAAAAAGTATGCACCTTCGATAACAAGGTTATAGAACGACTCGTCATACGCGTGGGAGAAGAGAATGTTCTCGCGAACAGTAGCGGACAAGATCCTAAAATTGGTGAGCAAACTCGACACCAATTGCCAAAGGATATTGCACATACCAAGGGTTCTGAGCAGCATAGGCCACGTTTCCAGACAGAACTACTTCCCCTTCCACCTTTCGCATATCACCAATAATGGCAGACAACAGGCTACTCTAAACACAGCCCCTTCAGCGTACCCTTCTTCCGACATGGGAACAACATGCTCACCTTTCCGGCTCCAACCACACCCAGAATACCTACTAGCTCGCCTTTGGTGACCGTCAAATTGATTCCCTCCAGCGTAGATTGAATAGCATTTTTGGACCATTGGAACTCCCCGTCTCTGATGGACAAGACTTCATCGCCAATGTTTAGGAGGCGCTTCTCCCGCTTTACAGCATCCTTTTGGAGTTCTTCTGCGTGCAAAAAGCTGGAGAGACGTTTTACCGAAACCATGGCTTCGATTATATTGGAGGTCACTTGACTGAACTGAATTCAGATAATGCTGTAAACGACGGAACTTTGATAGGATAAGTCATATCACATACCATCGCAAGGGGGAATTGAAGGAGCATGAAGAGGGAGATGGAAGGGAAGATTACATCGGCAGTAAGGGGCCTGGTTGAGAACACTGAAGCGGTAGCAAAAGAGCCCAAAGCGACGATCACTATCAGACAGTCAGAGGACGAAATACCACGGAGAGCCTGAGCACAGACATGGAACACCACCCCAGAGGGTCATATTCAGCGCTGAGGCGATACCGATTTTGCGGAGCAGCTTGAGCTCCAAATCGTTGCGGACGTGTAATACACGGCGGACAAATGCGTATTCCCATGCATAAAGCTTAATGCTTGCTAGGGCATCAGCCATATCGTGGTTTCAACTGGAGAGAGTATTTACCTCTTGATGTTGGCGAGTAGTTCGCTCATCAACCTAGTGCGCTTGTCTCGATTCTTCATCTGCTGCTCGTGCATCCTTTTCATAATCCGAGCAATAACGGTGTTCAGGGGAATGGACAAGACCATGATGGCCACTCCGACAGACGCAGACCAACCAAGAATGTTGTAGAGAGAGACAAATGCGAGGGTGATCTGATTCTCGAGTCAGGAACGAGTTTGGACGAAAAGTAAAAAAAATGCCTGGTATGGTCCGGAGATAGCAATCAGTCCAAACATGCAAAGGTCCTGCAACCTAGTGACATCAACCGACATCAAGTTGACAATGTCGCCAGTGGAACGACCACGTTCGTCGTTCGAAACGACCAAAGCCTTTTTGTAAATGGCCGTGATAAGGCCCGTACGGATACGCATGCCCGTTTCGATACAAAGGTTGAAATACTAGAAGAAAACGTAACTCAGTCAGAGAAGAGTAGTCAGTGGAACATATCACTACTTGGTGAAGAAGAATGGCTTGGGCCATAGAAGCAGCAAACATGACGATGGCGATGGCGTAACCAAGGAGTGGAGTGGGACTAGACAAGATCCCAGCACCCTTCTTGTGCTGGTACTGGGAAATATAAGAGAGAAGTTCGCGCAGCAAGAATGGTTGGGCAAAGGCCAAGGTGTCCTGGAGAAACTTGAGAAAAGCAGCCAGAAGATAGGGAGGACCATAGGCGATGCAAAGCGCAGTCCATAATCCAGAGCTGGGCGCGGATCAGATGGTGTGACCCACCAAAACCAATTTAAGCTCACCGTTTCTCGAGAGCGCGCTCGAGATCATTTCCAACCTTGGTAGACTGGTCACGCGGAACCAGTGCAGGCAGATCCTCCTCTGTGATGGCGACTCTGGACCCTTTACTCAACAGAGGCGTCAACCACCCAAATGACCATATACTGAATACGTTTGCCGTAACTATAGGGCTTTCTGTGCTCGAATCAGGGGTGTTTTCAGGGGAGATACATTCGAGCACAAAGGAAAGCAACCCCAGTGACACTACAGCGCATTTCAATAGAGCAAGAAGCGTGACCGGAAACTCTTGAAGGTAGGAGCGTGTCCAAATGGCCAACACAATGGTGTAGGATGGCCAGAAGAGCAAGAGGATTGTGGAGGAAGACCGCGTTCGGAAGTGGTTGAAACGGGTCAAGGCCAAAGCAAAAAGGAGTGCGAGAGGCTCGATTACGTAGGGCAGTTGAACGGCTGTGCTGATTTGACCGGTAAGCACGAAGAATAAAGTGGTTAGACTCGTAATACACGCGAGCCCAAGAAGCGTCTGGTAAGGGACTGAGTTCGTGTGAGATATCGACCCGAATAAAAACTTACCAGCTTAGCCCAGAGTCTCCAGCGGCTATTGCGAGAAATGTCTCGGGTGGACACACGGGAGAGCAGGGCTATCCGTGCGAGAGCCACGACGACGAAGGCGGTGAGGAACCAAGGGAGAAGGACACCCTCCTCGGCACAGAGGGTGAGATCAAACTCCCTGCGCTGGGATGTCCACTGCCAGCCCTCATTGTCGCGGCACTGTGCAAGCGACATTTTGTGCAACGAGGACAGGGACGAGTTCGGATCCTTGTCCTCATTTTTATATTAGTTGATCGTTCAGTCATCTTGACTTATGTAATCTACCAAACACGATTAATTGCTCACTCAGCCGCCGAAATACCGCCGCAGATGCCAAGCAAGCTACTCGTTGGGCATCCTCTCTACGGCGTCATGGCTGGCGTGTTACGATCTTGGTACATATGCGCCACCTTATCTGTCATCCTGCCGACGGACTAGTTCGAGAAGCACACTGTGAGTCCATACGTCGCCTCGGTAACCATTAACTGCTTCGAGATCCGTAATGTCCTTTCTTCGAAAGCTCGATTGCGTAAACGGTTTGGAGCGTCTGCAGTAGGCCACTTGGGTTTCAGGAATTCGGGCACGAACGGTGCCATAGCGAATACATAGGCATCATGAGCTATAGGAACAAGGCAGAACGCCGTCCACCCGAAGAACCTGCAGGGATGACGCATTGATGAGTCGAATTCATGCGTGAACGCGTGGACTTGCCGATGACTTCTCAAGGACCTGTGCAGACACGCACTGCCATGGTCCCAAGCAAATTTCAAAAATAGAATACACGAATCAGACAGACCGCTCACCACAAAACCGGGCCGCCAAATGACCCACTCGACCGACCTCATTCTCGACTGCAACAAACCTGGGCCATCCCTCGCTGTGGTGGTGGTTAAAATGCAAACTTTATTTGTTCGAACCAAACTTTCAATAATTATAATTTCATATTTTAACCGTGCTTACATAATCGCCGATCGTACCCTGACGGTCCGCTCCTTCAACGTGTACAGAGTCGTACACCTGCAAAGACGCCTTGCATTACCTTCCAAGTCCACCCTTTGGCAGCAAACTGAACTCGCTGGTGACCCCCTGCGCGTACAGATCAAATTGCCCGCGCTTACGCCTCAACGAGTGCGCTCCACCCGCTGGCATCCGACGCATCTGTGACACGCTATCGAGACTCTTGTGCGACGCCGACGACGCTATCTGCGCTATATTCGGGATCGACAGGTTCTCGCTGAGCTCTGCGTGGCCGTGTCGCTCCGTCCGCGTCTGTTTGGACACGTCTGCCACGCCCATCTCTGTCTTGTGTATCTCGTCCGACGCCCTGTTCGGGTCCTTGTTCCCCCCTCCGTGTGCGGCATCGACGTTGGTCGCGTTGGCTAGCGCCGTTCTCTTGACCACGTGTTCCCCGTGGGTCCTCAGGGTACCTGACCCTCTCTTCGGCGCCGCGTCCACCTCAGCATGCTTGAGCCGGTCCATGTGCAGCCGGCGTCGCAACGCACGTTCCGTGAGCAGCTGGACGTACTTCTTCCGACGAGAGCGACCCTCTGATCCCGCATAGACAGCGGAAGACGCAGATTCGGCAGGCACGATCGATCTCTCGACCGCCTCGCCTCCACGTCCACTTGCTTCCCCACACCACGCGTCCGCCTGTTCTTCTTTCCAGAGATATGGCAGCCTCATGGGCGTATATCGGACGAGTCGCGTGTCGTGCATCCCGATCGGCACCGGTAACTACACACCGCCACCCGTCTACGTCAGCCCCACGCGTCGATCCACCTGTCGACGCGCCACGCCACTGGAAGCGCAGAGGCGTCGGACAGTGCTAACAAGATCGGACGTACCAATCGCGGAACGTGTTGGATGCGCAGCACCAGTTCGGACTGGATCACTTCCAGCTTGGCGATGATGAACTTCTACATCCAGGTTTGCATTTTGCAGACACGGAGCGTGGTGTGTATCAACACATGGATGCGTAGATTAACAATCGGGCGGACGCACCTCGTCCACTTCCAAGTGGAGCACGCGGCGCTTGGACAGCCGGAGAAGCAGCACGAACGAGGACGCCCTCCCGATGATCAGCATTTGCCATGGACTCGCGGGACCACCAGCATCATCCAACAACGATGACGATGTGATCGCGTTCTATCAAAGGGGGCAGTGTCAGTGCATCCTACTGGACTATCGACGTCGTTGGGCAGGGCTGACCATCACAGGGGCGCCGTCATGGAGCAACGCCATCAGTTCGGCTGCTTCATGTTTCGCTTCTTGTACTACCGACTGTGCGACCTGCAAAAGGACGAGGGATGCGTTCCACAGAGAAACGATCAGACGATAGATGGTCGCGAGAACGTGGAAGAGCGATACGAGGGTGGACATGGTGGGCACGATGTCTGTCTGCGAGAAAGGCGTCGGACGGTCACTCAAGAAACTCAGGGGGTCCATTACGATCCCAACCTGTCCATGTCAGCCGCTGCGAAACACCCAGCTGTGGCTGTCGCGAGTACCACCAGCAAGAGACAGCCCTCCCTCATCGAGTACTGACTACAAACTGGTAGCATTGGTAGTACAACACGAATGAGATAAATATCAAAAAATTATCAGTACTCCAAGGAGACACGAAGCCTCGCGCACACGACATCGGTGGCCTGCCCGTTACAACTTTAAGTTCGGTTCTTCCAAAAATACACTTGGCAGGCTGGCGCTATCGTGCCATCCTATCCCGACACTACGCATCTTCAGGAGATATGTACCCATTGGACACGGAGCGCCTTGTCATTGTTGTTGTTGTCGTCGAAGAGTCTTTGCTCGGCGTTTACGCGTAACCGCATACCAACGCGTCACCGCGGACGGGGATCCTATTTGGTCCAATGAATCAAAAAGGAAAAGAAAAAAGAAAAAAGGCAATATCAGACGTCAGGGATCCAAACTTCCAAGCGACACTGAACACACGCACGCGTCTTCAGACCCCCCCTGCCAATCCCCCACATCCACAACACCCCGCGTACAGGCACCCACGCGATACACAGCGCGTACGCGAGCAGGGTCCACACGGGGCTTGGAATCAACCGTAGCACGATGCCCAGCAATGCCACCACCGCAGTGCAGAGTGCGTGGAGGAGCCCACCGTCGTGGTCGGGCTCGTGCACGGCGCGTGCTGCCCAGAGGGCAACGCGCGTGGCCTCTATCGTCAAGAAGACAGGGAGAAGGCGAAGGACGGGACCTCGCGATGGGTCTGTGTCACGTGCGTGAGCCTGAGCGGAGCAAGGCGCAGAAAAGACACACGGGCGGACATCTCTGGCTCTGCTAGTGACTTGGTCGGCTGTGGACTAGTCATCGTGTCCTCGCAAGACTAGTACTTGCAGCGGTGTTTGAGGTGGATGCGCGAGCAAAGTGATCAACCAGCTTTGTGGAGCTTATCAAGAAGCATATTTATATGCAAGACTTGACTCGACACATACAGGGGCACAAGTAGACGTCCAAATGAAGAGCCTCGAGTCTAGTGGAACGACGGTCCACGCTCCAAAACGTATATATGTAGAACAGTACGGAGGATTGTACAGCTCCCCCGACCACCTTGCTCACGAAAAAAAAAAAGTCTACAATAATTATTTACAAAACCTCCACTTTTTCACGTACTCATCACGACGTTTGCATTCACAGACGGTCTTGGAGGGACGCAATTTGCATCAGTCACCCAACGAGTAGGATTGACCAGACCAAGGTCTACTCACTGATGTTGCCCAAATCCGCGCATGCCTCCTTGACGCGCTCGGTGAGCGTCTTCTCACCTTCACGAACCCAGACACGGGGGTCGTAGAACTGAGGATGACAGATGAGCATCCAGTCGCGTTTCAGATGTCGAACGCACCTTCTTGTTTGGCTTGTCAGCTCCCTCAGGGTTTCCGACCTGAGTCTGGAGGTAATCCTTCTTGTTGGTGACAAAGTCCTGCGTGAATACGTTCGGGTCAGATGAACGAAAAGGACAAAGAGCGATCGGACATACTCGGATACCAGCTAAGTAGGCAAATTGGGTGTCTGCAAGACAACATTAGATTATGCATGCCGGGACGCACGCACTCTTACCAGTATCGACGTTCATCTTGACGACACCGTTGTCAACGGCAGTTTTGATCTCTTCCTTGGTTGAACCAGAGCCTCCATGGAAGACAAGGTACCTGGTACCAGTCAGTACATCGACGTGTCATGCAGCACAAATAACAAGACAGTCTCACAGTGGCTTTTCCACCTTGCCACCTAGCTGCGTGCTGGTGTAGGCTTGGTGTTTTTTCAAAAGCTCGGGATGCAGCTTGACGTTTCCTGGCTTGTATACACCGTGCACGTTCCCGAATGCAGCCGCGATGCTAAAGTTGGGGCCGATCTTGCTCAACGCATTGTGGACATCGTAGACATCCTCTGGCTGAGTGTACAGCGCAGAATTGTCAACGCCAGAGTTGTCCACACCGTCCTCTTCACCACCCGTGATACCGATCTCCATTTCAAGCCAGATTCCGAGGGGTGCCATTCTCTTAAAGTATTTGACGCACGTCTGGATGTTCTCTTCCTTGGGCTCTTCGGAGAGATCGAGCATGTGAGAAGAGAAGAGGGGTTCCTGATTGGCTCTGTAATACTCCTCGTCGGCAGCGAGCATGCCATCGAACCAGGGCAAGAGCTTGTGCGCACAGTGGTCGCTGTGAAGCACGACAGGGCTACGGACAGCAATCCATCCTAAGAAGTGGCATTCGCCCACAGTAAAACGAGGACGTACACGCCATACTCCTTGGCAACTGTTCGGATGTGCAAGGCAGCCGCTTTTGCACCAGCAATGGAAGCTTGTTGCTTGTCGTTCTTGAGCCCCTTTCCTGCAAAGTAGGCACTCCCTCCCTGGGAAACTTGGAGAATAATGGGCGCTTTGATATCTCTAAAAAAGAGAGATCAACCAATCACTGTAGACATGGACGACGAATAGGTTGACCTTGCGGCCTCTAAGACGGCGTTCGCTGTGGAAGAAGATGTGACATTCTGGTGACATTCGTCATCTCCATCGCGTCGCAAGGACAATCTAACTCACGATCGCCTATGCCAATAAATAAGAAATGTATTTAGAAACACATTCAGTGATCCGTCAAGAAGGTGCTTACAGGAATAGCGAACTGGGACCGTGCATGCAACGTCAGCCTTGGTCGACTCTGACCGACAAGTGGTCATAACCGTACCTGGTGCTCTCTGGCATAGCTGAAAAGCTTGCGAACGTTGTCTCCAGTCAACACACCTGCCTGGATGATCCGTCAGCTCGAGGCGCTCGTCCGGACGTGGACCATCACGTACAGGAACGATATCAAGGACACCCATGGCGATGCTTCAGTCGTAAAATTGCAAGAGATGCTGGTTAGAAACAAAAGAAAATTGTTTGGTCGTGGGCTGTCTGGAATCTAAAAATGTTTTCCTGAACTTGCCGAGGAAACTCGTTCGAGGCAGACCACGGAAATCGATCGTCATTATCTACCCACTCGGTCACGTGCCATCGTCCAATCCGAATTGCTGACGCTTTCCAAGCCGGCAATGCAATGAGTCTAAATACTAGCTGCTCGTGTTCAAGGACTGTACCAAATGACCTGGTCCTCCAATGCTGTCGAGTCGCACAGGATCCTCTCGGAATGCCTCATAGACCCTCGCATCCCGAATTCTTCCTTCTCAAAGCTGTCCCGAGAATTCCCGCGTCCAGCAAGTGTATCCCATCGTTTCCCACTCCAGGCAGACGTGTGCACGTCCACAGGGTCCAGTTCGAATCAGAGATCCATCCCGGGTGTCTCGGTCTGCCCTATGTACCTATGGCCAGGACCTTCCTTTGGCGTCTGATTGCTTCCCCAGAAAATGACACAGGAAATACAGCAATGACGACTCCCTGCCACTTGCGCACCGCGCACACACTGCTATTGCGGGTCCTTCCCCCACTCGGAAACGGCCGATGAGCCTATTTTCAGGACACGGAACGGTTCAGTGGATCCAAGGAGTCCCATCCGCTGCGAGCCTGTGCACCAGCGTCTGTCTGGTTGTCGTCGTCGATCCACTGCGTGTGTGCGCCCGCTGTTGTATGCCCGTAAATATGTCATCGTTCGGCCGATGGCGAGGTGTGAGACTTGTAGCTCGTTTAGGAACAAAGAAGTCCGGTGATGTGAATTCCCGGCGACAGGGTCTTCCGAACAGCTTTCGCCAATATGATTACAGAACTCCTCCGTTCCACTTCTCGTAGACTCACCACCATTCTAGATCTTGGTTCACATCGTAGCTTTGAACGTAGCGCCCCGGAATTTTGGGACATGCCAGCGGACTTTGAATATACATCTCCGTCTCCTAGGACACCCCAATTTGGCAGGTTCTGTGGTTCACCCCAGACGAGAAGGAAAGGGGGGATCAGCGAATGTGCAGTGGTCCGTGAGATTGCAGGACTAGAGCGGACATCTGATGAAATGAGATCGTCCCATCTCTCAGATTTGGACTCCGAACGCAATATGTTCTAGAATGGACTGTTCTCAGACGACAAGGTCCAAGGACTGAACAAACAACAGGGCCAGTACGAATAGGACCAGCCTGCATTGAGACTAGAACTCGGAGTACTGTATTTCGAATTCTGAAAGTACATAATTTTATATTTGTACCTTTTTTTAACAGCATTGGGAAAAATAAGATAATTACAGGAGACTGCTGTGCTCTGGACCATGCGGAACCTTTCTTTTTTCTCTTCACAAAATTCAAAGTCACGAACTCCTGGCGGATTCACATACAATTGCTGTGTAAGGCTGTAGTTGTTTCGACGGCAATGAAATCCTGTGTGGGCCAAGCCCAGTAAGGCGAATCTAGCCGAGGGGCATCGCTGAGGTGTGCAATTACTCGAGACATCTGATCCCTTTGGCAATCCAGTTGTAACCAATTGCTGGCATGGCGGTCGGTTTGGATGAACTCGGTCTTGAGATGACATAGAGAATCGACAACGGAATCAGAAGAGGAGGGAATGACCGATTACGCTGCCATCCAGTCAAATGCAAAGTTGACCTCCTAAGTTAATGCATCTTGTAGTGTGACTATATTCGTTTATGCTGTGAGAGTGTTGGTGAGGACGTTCGTTCTGAACAATGGGATGAATAAACTGACGTATAATTATGCTTGCGCCCTATAGGGAATGATATGACGAGACAATGATAAGTTCAATTCATGCTGACAAGATGTAGTAACATGTTGAACAATTAACTGAGCGAACGTTTAGCACAGAACACGGTCCATTCAGTGTCGCGAAACGAACTACCTTTCGAAGGTGCAAGTTTCCGCAGAGATCGCAACGTCACAAACATGAAATACGACGTTATCGACATCAATTGGCACATGATCTCGCCCATCGAGATCACGTCGGAAATGAGAGGACAAAACTGGAGGCAAAGTCAGAGAATGCATTCAGTATACGCAAAATGCACGTACAAAGAAGTAGACAGCCCATAGTAGGGGTCGTACAAGGATGTACATTTTGGCCTGACACAGGATCCAAAACGCGTCGGTGCGGTACTGTGGTCACAAGTCACTCAGTATGGTCTTTGCTCGGATGCTGGAGAACGCACCACAGTCTCCACCAAGGGAACGAGGCACTTGTCATGATAGCCCAATGTTGAGCGTCCATCGATCTAGAGAAACCGAAGTGGAAATGACGGTGAGGACAAACCGTCAGCAGTGTCATAGAGACTGACCAGGGTTGACTTAGTCCAACAAGGCGACCGACAAGAGGGAGTGCTGTCCATGGTGTGGAATGGTCGCTGTCGACTTGGAGAATGGAGGTAATCCAGGGGGGAGTGGAAGGCAAAAGGGGGAGGTGGAAGGTAAATTATCACAAATGAAGTGATAACGTGCCTCACAGACTATATAGTAACACCCCCCCCCAGCCATTGGATCAGAGCACAGCAAACGATGGTCCCAAAACACTTGTAACGGGCACGGCGGGTCTACGTCACCGAAATGGCACAATCCAGACATTGACTTTATGGGTGAGTTACCGAGTATGTGGCATGGTACGAAGCAGTGCCTCGGCAGCGAGTGAGGATGGAGTCATGTCGCAAATAAGCACCTTTGCAAACCATAACCTGTATATGAATCCCACCACTGTCTCGGACTCGGAGATGAATGATGCCTCTGAGCAGAGCCCAGGAGGCTAGACATGCGTGTGAGAGTGGCGGCTTAGCAGTCAAGAGAAAACAGTGGTTCGATTGCGGAAGTTGCGACTGGTGAGCGCTTGAGCGGCCAGTGATACACTGACTCCGAGATCCGAACATCAATGGGCGCGCACGGTTGGCGGGGACGGTCATAAGTGCAGACTGTCAAAAGAAAAAAGCAGTGGGAAGAGACGCCCCGAATGCACATCATGAAAATGGATCCGTCAGCGTCGGATCCCGGACCGCTTTGTCGTTCCCAGCGCAGCTTGGCAGCTCCACAAACCAGACCGAGAGCTACATTCGCCCAATGTTGACTAGGTCCGTCATTGGGGACCACCGAGCGCAGACGCGGCTACACGGTAACCACGAGGCGGTTTTGGGCCCAATTTTTATCCGAGCGGTCGGACTGGTGCCAGTGCGTGATGCATCAAAAGATACATGGCAGCTGGCAGTGAGCAAGCGGGCAGGATCACGTCAGATCAATTAAAAAACAAGGACCAAAACCGCCATCCAGTGTGGCGTGGGTTGTTGCTTCAGCCTCTGCAACGATGGGCACTTTTTACAGTATTGGTCTCTTGGCTTTGGCCGGCCAGATTACGAGGAAACTCCGTTTGGAAACGAGTACCTCGTGCTGACTCATGAGAGAACGCGGTAAGCAGCTAGCTTGTCTGACTCATACTCGCTCTCGGTATAGGTCATGCACGAACCTACTTGCGCCGATACACGCTTGCCCTGCCTTCTGGTGAGCTTGGTCATATGAAAGACCTGGCATACATGAATTCCCTTGCACCATGCTGATCAAGATCATATCCATTCTCGTTATCACTCCCTAATCGCAGCCGGATCGCGTCTGAAATGGATAAGAACGTGTCTGACACGTTGCTATTCGTGTTGGACCAGCTCTTGGTCTCCTCGGTCCACAAACCACCAGATCGCCATAGATGGCACAACAGGTGATGGGACAACTACAGCAAACCGCTTGGCGTGGTTTGAGGCTACCATGCGGAATGCATAAGGGAGCGTTATAGCCCTTGCAATCCCGTGTTTCAGGCTTCAGGGTGACGAGAATACGTTTTTTAACTCCATTGTTCAACAGACGTGACGTATTATAGTCACCTCCTTCGCGTCGCTTCAAGGTGGACCTTCCCCATACTGAAGCGGTCTTTCCCCAGCTTTGTGCTACTTAGTTCCCAACTACGTTCTACATTGAAGTCTATCACCATCGCCATCCGAGAATGCCCGGCTTCCCGTCTGTCGTCAAACAGAAGCTGCATATTCAACTACAGGTGAGCACCCTAATACTTTACTTTTGATTCCACTATTGCCCACTCAGGATTCGAATTTCCGTTCCACCCCACCCCTTAGCGCCTTACACGTTTTCGAACACCTATTTCGGTTCTCGCTGCCCTCGTCCTCTTTTCCACTTCCTCAATCGTCGGCAGTACCTCGCTCTCATCTGTATTTGCACATGCCACAGCGCTCCGGAAAGCCCTTAGGCAATCAAGCACGTCGGAAGGTATCCCTATTTTGAACGCCGTCTTCGGCATCTTCACCCACACCCTCAATTCTGTCTGTCTCGGGGCGAGGATCCGCATCAAGGTACCATTCCAATGGCAGGAGTTATTTGACCGAGGTCACGGAGCGCCTCGGAGCAATGATACCTATTCTACGCCACGTGCCGAAGCAAGGTACTGGCGTGTTGCACGACGCTATGGCCGTCGCTTGTACAGTGGCAATAATACCTCGTCTGCAGTGTCACGCGATGGTATGGGTGTACCGTTGGTGACATACTACACGCCTCGGTTACTTCCCCTCTACCGCGACGACCACCACAGCAGAGGGAAGTGCGCTTTCAGAGACACGAACACAGAGGCCACCCACAAGGGCTGGATATCACCCAGAACGTTCTGCAAATGGCATCGGATGGTGTTTCAGGATGCGGTCGGTCCCCATCTCTGATCGATTGACGTTGCACTGACTGTGGTGGCCTTTGTGGCATGTCCAGTGTCATCCAACACTTGCGCAGGCCGCGATCCAGATAAAGTACTACTCGAACCGTGATTTGCGCGAGATTCAGCGCATTGCGAGGTTACTGCCAGACGAACAGGTCTTTGGTCTGCCAAGTGGGACTCGGAAAGTAAAAAGGATGACGAAATACAACGAGATATGGCAAAATTGGTTAGCGAACAAAGGGGCGGATCTCGTAATCGTCTTCGAGTAGGGAGCATTCCTCTGTTCATTGTCTTTTTTTTGTCGTCCTGCTACCATCATGGGAGATGTTTGTATTGTCATCAATGGTGATATCAAGTTGTAGTTAACGTGAGTGACTCTCAAGTTATTGTTAGCTTGATGTTGAAAAAAAAGGATCTCATCTTGGCTTGAACAGGAAACCTCCTGTGTTAGACAGGAAAATAACTTTACATCCATGAAAAACCTCGCCGACACAAAGAATTACACAGATCGATGCGGTGCGGGGCGATCCATAATAACGTGACGTGGGACTGGTGATCCCATGCTGGGCTGTTAAGGTCCAATACGACTATTTTCTCTTCGTGATCACTGAGAATATTGCATGCTCAGACGTTGTTGTCAGTTATAGTGTGATTTGTTTAAAGCTATCATACACGCTGTCAACCTCTAATTACGTCATTATTGAGCACTGTCGCGGATAGCACCTACACCCGTACCCGGGCGGGTAACTATGACCCAACCTGTGATCATCGATAGTCTTGATCATTAGTGACACGGCACGGATACTTGAATGATCGTTTATCTGTCGTATGTTGGCGTTTTGCATCCGCCAGGTATCCGACGCATTGGCGCATTCTCACCACATGTCAGACATAGGTCACAATGGTGCATCGTGTGATGTAACATATATACTTTCCCCTTGTTCGACCTCAAAAAACGGGGGGTCGTGGACGGTGTTCAAATATCAACGGCTCGGGTTTTATACTTGGTATGACGTACTCTGGAATTGCTCTTGAGCTGGCAGCAAACAAAAGGACACAATGTGAGCGGATCCCATCCATGACCAGCCTAGTGCTCGACTGGTGCATCAACACGTGACTCTGAGAATACTATTCTGTTTTTGAGCCTTTGAACTAAGCAATGGTAGTTACTTACCTCCATTCTTGTGAATGAGAAATGGTGTGGATCCTGCTGCCTTCCTCGTCGGGTATGTCCTTAAGTAGAGGAACAAGATTGTTGATTGTCCATTGATCGTGCTGCTACCATCAAGGGGATGCTTCTTCAGATATTGTAATAGCTAAAAAAGTCAATGTGTTAAATGATTCTTTGGGGTAATTATTAGTTTGAAATTGGTAAAAAAGATGATGATCTGATCCTGGCTCGAACAGGAGACCTTCTGTGTGTTAGACAGATGCGATAACCAACTACGCCATCAGACCGATGAAGTGCGGCGCGGTCGATGGCAACATGACAGAAATCTAGTGCAGATCATTCACCAACATCGCACAGGATCGTCCATTATCTTACGTTTTCAAGTCCCAGCGCTTTCTTTCCATATAGACGCAGGACACAATGATGCGATCGAGTATATGCACTGCATCCTTACGCGACATCGAGAGACGGGTTATGGTGTTCTGACATCGAGGTTTCCACTTATGACATTTGGCTAAGCGCACTCTAGAGTGTTTTGAGCTGGTGGCAAAGACAAGGACATCACCTGAGAAAGTCCCCATTGACAATGTGGCAGTATTTACATGATTAGAGCGACCTTGAGAGTATCAAAACTCTATGTTCCCATGTCATCTGGTGACGCAGTGTTGTTCTTGCTACTTCCACTTCGCGTGTGACACTTGGTGATAGGTGGTTACTTGCTTCCATTTTTGTAAGTTGTGGAGTAAAAATGGTGTAGATATGGCTACTTTAAGACTGGTCAGACACGTCCGTGGTTTTGTAATACCAATGGACAAAACTCATGCGAGGAGCGCAGGAGCTCGGTATTTGCGGATGTACCCTGGGCGGAATTTTAATAACACGACAAATAGTTTAATTTATTTCACGAAAGGAGTCACAAGAACGGTTGAAATAAGATTGATCCATTATGGGGACAGACCATGATGTGAAGTCAAGCGGGATTACCAGCAGTTGATTCCCGGGCAGAATGAAAATATCAGCAGATGTACGACGGACAGAATCCACAGCTATCCACGTACGCGACGTAGTGAAGAACAGAGATAGCGGATATCCAAATGCGCCTAAAGTTGGGCAGTGAAAATTGGCTAGCAGGGAAAGGATACGTTCTCTCACCCAAGAAACAACGGCGAATAGTCGAGCACGACTCCTAGAGTGCCAAGTTTTACATTTATATGTATACCAGCCTGATAAGGGTGCACCTGGAAGATTCGATTCTTGGTTCATAAAGGTGGTTGAGGAGGAATTAGAAAGAATAGTAGTAGACTTCTGGAGGCAATAATAAACTGGAGTTGTTATAACGAACCCCCAGAAATTAGTTAGAATCATGGCATGGTTGGCCTCATTGAGTAAATGTTTCCTGCCAATACCAAGCACTCACCAAACGCAAATGAGCTGGCATGTCTGACTCAGAGTTGTAGTCGAGTATTACGTACTCCAGCACCAGCACCGCGTAAATAATTACTTGTAATTGGTATTAGTATCATAAGATCAACCTCTGCAAAACATCCATCACCATGTCGGTGCAGATTTTCGGCGACGAAGTAACGTTCTTTCCGAGTTACAATGCGCGATGCTGACCGTGTTGTTCCTAGGCAACCGAAGAAAAGGCCGAGAGTGCGCGTCTCGCCTCGTTTGTGGGCGCCCTCGCCGTCGGGGACCTCGTCAAATCTACCCTCGGGCCCAAGGGCATGAACAAAATCCTGCAGTCGGGGTCGACGGGCGACATCAGCGTGACCAACGACGGCGCCACAATTCTCAAATCCATCCAGCTCGACAACGCGGCGGCCAAGATCCTCGTGAACATCTCCAAGGTCCAGGACGACGAGGTCGGGGATGGGACGACATCTGTCTGTGTGCTGGCATCGGAGTTGTTGAGAGAGGCTGAAAAGTTGATCGCGATGAAGATCCATCCCCAAACCATCGTCGAGGGATATCGGCTCGCGAGCAGGGCGGCGTTGGACGCGTTGGAAAAGGCGGCTGTGGATCACGCGTACGTTTCCCTTGTCGTGTGCATACATGTCACGTTGCATCTCATGATTTCTTGTACTCCATAGATCTGATGTTGCACAGTTCCGCCAAGACCTATTCAATATCGCCAAAACGACCCTGTCATCAAAAGTGCTCTCGCAGGACAAGGATTACTTTGCGAACCTTTCCGTTGATGCCGTTCTTCGACTAAAGGTAGAATTTTTCCTCATAGAATACCTCATTTGCCTGAGAATGGTCCTGCTAGGGCTCGACAGACCTTGAGCACATCCAGATCATCAAAAAAGTCGGTGGAAAGCTAACTGATTCATATCTTGATGAAGGTGAGGAGACTCGTTAATGTAGATGGAATATATCTCCGACAACACGACAGGCTTCATTCTTGATAAATCTATCGCGGTGAACTCGCCGAAGCGAATGGAGAACGTCAAGATCCTGATTGCCAACACTGGTAGGCTATTTACATCGCAAATTTTACCGTACTAATGAACCGCTTTGTTAGCTATGGACACCGACAAGATCAAAATCTTTGGCGCCCGCGTCAAGGTCGATTCCACTGGTAAACTTGCCGAGCTCGAGCGTGCAGAACGAGAAAAGATGAAGGCAAAAGTGGAAGCTATCGCAACCCATGGCATTAATTGTTTCGTCAATCGGCAACTCATATACAATTACCCCGAGTCCCTGCTCGCAGAGAAAGGTATCATGGTCATCGAGCACGCAGATTTTGAGGGCGTGGAGCGTCTGTCACTGGTGACCGGTGGTGAGATTGCGAGTACGTTTGAACGACCCGATCTTGTGAAACTTGGGCGGTGCGAGTTGATTGAGGAGATCATGATCGGCGAGGACAAGGTGGCGAGATAATTGTTTCCATGACCTCTTTCCTGATCGAGACCCATAGCTCATCAAATTCTCTGGCGTTGCTGCTGGTGAGGCATGCACCGTTGTCCTGCGTGGCTCAACGAATCAGATGGTTGACGAGGCCGAGCGCTCCCTGCACGACGCGCTTTCCGTGTTGTCACAGACGGTGAAGGAAACCCGGGTCGTTCTCGGTGGTGGATGCTCTGAGATGCTGATGAGCTGTGCGGTTGACGAGGCAGCACGAAAGATCAAGGGAAAGAAGGCAATCGCAACAGAGGCGTTTGGGCGGGCGCTCAGGCAAATTCCGACCATCTTGGCCGACAACGCTGGGTACGACTCAAGCGACCTAGTCGCGCGGTTGCGAGCGGCCCATTACGAAGGGCAGTCAGACGCTGGACTTGGTACGTAGGGGGCCATGGAGTTGCTCTTCTCAGTTTGATTTACACGCCTGCGTCAGACATGAACGAGGGTACGATTGGCTCGATGAAGACACTTGGCATCACGGAGAGTTACAAGCTGAAGCGGCAGGTTGTTCTCAGTGCGACCGAGGCCGCGGAGATGATCATCCGGTTTGTCATCGATTTGTTGTGTATCCCGTACCTTGCTCATTCGAACACAGGGTGGACGACATCCTTCGTGCAACCCCTCGAAAGCGAGAAGCAGTATAGGCAAAAATTACCTATGAATTATTGCTGATATTGCTAGTGAATGCATTTTTTTCGTTTGTTATCTGAGGACCCAAGGGTCACATGCGCAAACCAGGGTGCCTCCAAGTTTACGCGAGGCCGCTGTTCTCACGGGGACATGGGCCCAGTCGTATTGTATTGTTTGCGACTGTTCCCTCCAGGACTGGTACATCAAAATGATCCAGACTCAAGAATACGTTCTGGGTTGTACTACGAGTTAGCTCGCCTCTTAGGGTAGCATCCCGTACGGTCAGCTTGTCGTTGCATGAGATCCGGGCAGGTTAGGGACTGCAAGTCAATCATCGAGCCGGTGGACACGTAGCCTGATGGGGATACAGTCGGCGGCGATCCCTGGACTGTTGGAGGATCGAGTCAGGCTCTCACAGAAGACATGACGCCGTAGTGTGCAACGAACACTGGTGGAGATGTGTCGGATCTGGTTGCCAGCCTACTGATATGAGCCTGGCACCGCTATCCAGGGAATGCATAGGTCCCAGGACGCGAGTCAAGCGGGACGTACAGCGCGGGGATCACAAGACGGGGCTGTGAATTGGCCTGCGACGTGTGTCACATATGCGATTCTGACAGCCACCATGGAAGAAAGGACGAAAAAGAACCCTTGCGATGCCATTTCAAACGCAAAAGTTCCAGGAAGAGGCGGGCAAGGCTTCCTGGACGCCAACTTGGTGCGCATTAATGAGTCGCCGCTGGGTCAACCGGTAGTCGGGACTGTGCGATGCCCGAAGTTGGCTTGCCACGCTGCACAACAAACCAAAGACCGATGATCTTCATGTGGCCCCCATCTCTGCCATCCACTCTTCACGATGCTCCAGCGCCAATTCATCCTCGAACCCGACACAAACTACCCTCTTTATATCACTGCCAAGCAGTTTTGGCGTGCAGAGTTCGAGGCACACTGGGGCGACTGGGACGCGTTCACTCTGATCCTCTTGCACTCCACCAGCTTTCACAAGGAGACATGGGAACCTACTCTGCGGCATTTCTTCCATGACATGCACACGTGTTGCGGACCTCCCTTCCGTCCCAAGATCAAGTGTGCATGGGTCATCGAGTGTCCCAATCACGGCGAATCCGCCACGCTTAATGAGCATGCACTCCAACGCCCTCCATATTACCGCAACTGTGAGTTTGCCTACCTCCGCCGCGCCGTCTTCGTGACTCAGAGTGCCGATATGGCTGGACCCTGTCTGCGTTCAGTTGGGTGTGAAAAATACGCCGAAGCAGTGCACCGTTTCATGCTATGTGGTCCCACGCTCCCTACCCCGGTCGATTTTCGGCGCGAAAAGCTCGTTGGGATTGGTCATTCGCTTGGAGGCGTGGGCATGTCCGTTTTTTTTCCTTTTGACCCTGATCCGATGGGCAGCACGCGCGCGTATTTTGCTCAAACGGGAC
>JBBPKD010000210.1:0-29877 GCA_038089075.1 Singerocomus inundabilis
AGCTAGAATATGAAATGGAGATCGATCACAAGATGTGAAAGATCTGGGAAGGGGATCGTGGCAGAGATCCATCTAGGATCTTGCAGGGTTATGACCGATCAGATCAGGGATTGGAGGTGAGAAGGAGGCATGGATGCCTGTAGGTGCTGATCGAGGGTTAGGGGTGATCGGTGATATTGTGAAAGTGTGAAGAGGGTGAAGATGTGAAAACGTGACAGGGAATGGCATGATGATGTGAAGGGACGAGAGGGTCACATGATCAGGGAAAAGAATAATCATAAATAGTTGTAGATTCACAACAAGTTCATAACAGACAATCACTCACTGGCTAGGTTAGTCCAATAACAATGATTTTGTTTGTTACACTGTTGTGAAAGAGAGAAGAAGATCACTCACACTCTAGATATAGTAAGTCCAAAATTGACCATTCAATCTGTTAGAGAGCTGCAAGAGTAAGAACAGAACAATCACCCTCTGTATGGGCTCCAACAAGAACCATTGGATGTTAGTAACTGCAAATGGAAGAAGAGAACAATCACTCACATACTAAATGCATTCAACCATTTGTCTGTAAAAATAGCCACACATGCAAGAACAGGTAATCACTCACTTCCTAGATGGATATGACGAGAACCATCTAATCTGTTATACAGCCGTAAGGGCAAGAATAGGATAATAACTCACATCCTACAAAACCCATTCTATCTGTTAGACAGCCACAAATGTAAGAAGTGGTTCTTTACCCACATACTAGAATGGTCCAGTTATCAAGATGAGATCGGAGAGTAAGCATACTGTCTGTGAGAAATCCATCAAAGCACGGACTGAGCAACCAGTCACCTGCTAGATAAGATTGGATAAGAATCATTTACCATGTAAGACCGCGTCAAAGCACAGAGTTGACAGTTACCCACTAGTATGACCTAGACAGGATCCGATGAAGCACTTACATTCTACGTGGAATGTAGTGTGAACAATTGGTCTGTCAAACAAGTACAAGCGTTAAGTGGACAGTGCTGACCGACTAGAGATAGAAAACTAGTGAGTCCTTCAGTAAGGCGGAAAAATATGTCTGGATGCACCATATCTATGTGCTGCTATTGCTCTACAGTGACAGGGGGGAGAGGTGTCTGAGTAGATCAAGTATGATCGACTGATGAGAAAATGTGAAAAACAAATGATTATGTAATCTATATCGCTGTTTAGCTCAGTTCTGCATTTAAATCATCATGCAGAATCCTTGTGGTCTATGAGACCACACACTCAAACGTGAATGGCACCATGACTGAGGAATTTGAAGTCATTTGGCAAAAAGACCTGTGACGGCATAACGAAAAGTTGAGGTATGGAATACTGTATATGCACTGTATACTGCCACTTAGTAGTCCGCCAAGTGGGAATGCGAAGAATTGTGCCATCCAACAGATCTGGCTCAGATCATGCGTCGTGTTCTGCAGTAGGATCGTTCCTTTTCCAAGCTCATGAAAGCAGTCTCGCAGGATGTTGGGACGCTTTATTCGTTCGGAATCGCACAGTGCAGTCAGTACTATGCAGGATTGCTAATGAATTTGATCCTTCCACCACATCCCGTGTCGATCGATGATGCGATCCTCGTCAGTGTTTCCCCTACCTCAGGCCCATGTCACGGGAACAACAGGTTATCATACAGTGCGTCTTTGGCTTTGTGATGCTAAATATGAGTCCAAATATTCTCCAGGCAGCCTGGGTTCCACTTCAAATCATCTACAGTACAGAGAAGGATGGGACTGTAACGTTATGACAATGGAAATAGAAGATCCTACGCATTTTAGAGATAATTTAGTTTGTATCGGGGTGCATACACTGGAACTCGAAAACGGTATCAAGGTATTTGGGAAAGCTAGAGTCGGATTCAACCAACTCGCCGTTCAAACAATGCAAGGTCAGCATGGTATGAGATATCTTGTCCGTTGGATCAGTAATGAGTCGGAACGAGTCACCCAATGCCGAGCACGTTCGAAAACGACTACATGCCAGCACTTGAATTGTTGCCTATTTGCACGTTACACTTCAACACTCCACAGGAGGTACTTTCAACCACGAATCTCCAATCTCCATTGCTCCATAGGCACGTGAAATTTACTCTTGTTTAGAATACCATGAGATAATAGTCGAGCAAGGAGTGTCGTAAAACTGACCTACCGCTCCAAGGATTCGATTCGATGTGGTCGTTCTTGGTCCATATATCCATGAAGGAACTCACACCGTACCAGAGCCACGTTCATGCGGCTGCAAACGGGAAGCAATTGTCTCTGGTTCCCATTCCTCTACTTCAGAGGGTGCACGGTACACTATTGTACTCATGGGTAGGGCACTTGCAGTTGTCACAGAATCTATAAGTTCGGCATGGTGTACACGTTTGCGTAAATTGAAAAAGATCCTCGACGCAAGGACAGCATGAAGGGAGTTCTGGGGTCTTTGGTGTCCCCGGCGATAATCAGCCCCGAGGCTCAGACAAGGGGTAACAAAATGCTTACATGTCCAGCATGTCAAGGTATTGGATCTACAGCATGTATCATATACAGTTCCGTGAGAGACATAGGCCACCTTTACAAGCACTTACCGGGAATGCAGTATTAACGATGAGGTTCACAACAGTCGCGACTGTTTGACATGGTGAATATTCAGCTTTCGTCACAGATGGGAGAGGTGATGGCAACTCACGGCTGGTACAGAACACATAGAACACACCATCGAAATACAATGTGTATACAAGTGATTCTCTGTTGTTGACGTCATGGTAATCACGAATTTTTTTGTAGACCATTAGGAAAAAGACACCTGCAACGAATATTGTTAGGCTAGGCAATTGTCAATGCAGATGGTGCCGTTGTCCGTATATACCGAGTTCAAAAACTAAGATGAAGGCATATAACACCAAATTATTGCGTGATGCTGTCATGAAACACATGATGCTTTCGGGTACTACAGGAACAAAGATCAGCCTCAGCAGTGACTCGGAGAAAAGTTACTCACTTCCAGGGACGAGCTGTCTTGGAGTGACATTAATTATAATACTAGTAACGGTTACTAGCTATATTATCTTAGTCCTAATTCCGCGGTTTAGAATTTACCCAGAGTGTCCGTACCACTCCGCATATATAGAATGTGTAAAGAACCCGCTTGTTACATTGCCAGAATACCTGGAAGCGTTTGAAAAGAAGAACTGAAAAGGCATTTGTCGACGCTCTGATTAATAAAGCAGGACGCGTGAGGGAATACTTGCTTTCAGAAGTGATGATGCTTATTGAATGAATCACTAGGGAGTCGATAAGCAACATAATATTCACGAGTATGAATATCTTAGATATGCCCACCATTTACTTCTATACCGCGAGGACAAGGCTACATGGTACGTCAGACCGACACAGAGGGACTTGTGAGAACATTATAGCACCATTGAATCAGACCGAAATATAGCTATCAGTGGTAAGAGGACAGTAAGTGGCGAATAAATAACATAATGCCAGACACGTACAGTACAATGTGAAACCGATCCCCACGAAGGGTACGTATCTGCAGAAAGTGAAAATGATACGCGTCAGGTCCCATGACTTGCCCCACACCCATCGGGCCTTTGAGCGCCAATTAACAGTTGAATCATAGAACAGAAAATAAGTGTACCTCTTCTTCGATTGTAATAGCATAGTCGAAGATCTGACTGGTGATGAGAGACGCATGTGTATTCTGGAGAACATTGACCTTCACCAATATTGCTGTACCGACGACTGACCCGAGGTGTCAATGCACCCAGCGAGGATGCTACAGTATATTGCGACGATGACATACCATTGAAATACTAGAGGGATGGTATCAATTTAGCAGCTCGCAACCCTGCCAGTGTGAATGGGGATATGATGATACGTTAAAACATACTGTGGTAACTTGATGTCCGCTTGTCTGAAGGATGGAAACAGACATGATATATGTTTGTTAGGACTGTGACGGGCAGATCGTTTGCGTCCAAACTCGCTGAAGTTCCACAGGACTTGCTATCTTCATGGCACTTATATGTCGGCATGTACAGTGTGAATATTTCTGTTGTCGTGCTGCGGCCCATCACTGCATCTGCACCTTCCATAATAACTAGTCAGGGAAAGGTTTGCCGGTTCCTGCCGGATTTTGGTGAACACAAAACCGAACCGCCCGTGATTCACTGAGGTTAAGACCATTGTCTCAGCCCTGAATTGGGTTCTTGGCTCGCGCTGCGGGCGCGAAGAAGCCTCATGCCAAGTATTACCGTAGGTTGTGGCACATGGTCACTGGTCAGGCGAACCGCAAAGCGGCATCTAGTCTCAAGTGATGTGTTCAGGAGGCGTGTGGGCAGGTGGGAAGACGCCACGCAGCGTCCAGGATACTTGCGGGTCCGAGGCCCTGGCCAGGATGTCAGAGTGGCCTGTGCCACTGGCAACTGGCAAGAGCGTGGGGAAGCGAGTGGGTGCAAAGGGGCGAGGATGTTCGAAGGAGGGGCGCCTTGCGGCGGTGGGAAGAGGGAGCTACCCTGCGGCGCGCATCCCAGACTTTATTGTGGCCACTTGTGCCTGCAGTACTATGTCATATATCTAGTCATACTAGGACGTGTCCGTTGAACACGTCCAGTTCATGCCTGAACGTGGTCAAGCGTTGAACGCACTAAACATCTTTGCATGAGAATATTACTCAGGCCCATTGCAAACGCTGGTCCTCCTCAGACATACCATGGCAGTGACTTAGTGCGCATGTCCACGAAAAAATGAGATATTAACAGTGACAGTGAGATGCCAAGGTTTTCAGTATCTGGTCTGCACGAATTCCTCGGCATTCTCCTTTAATCTCTACACCGAAGGGTACGTGCAAGGTTAGCCTGTGTCAATCGACGGTGATGGCAAACCCTGTGCCACCAGTCACGCAGGTGAATTGAATCTCCGCTTCGGCACCTGTAAACAGGCTACAGGTGTTAGGGTCGGTGCGTGAAAAAAGTATACACTTTACATAACAAAATGCATTGACTTTAAGTGGAGTTTCAATGTAACCCGCACGTTTTCATGGTCTGACCCCTGCCTCACTCAATGAATCAGACGAAGCTTGCAGTAGCTGGAGAAGGTCCCTTTGTCATTTATTTCTATATTTTGTGAGTCACGATCACTGACAAACGTGTCGCAATGACATAGGCTCATGTACAATATCCTATCCATAGCCTGCTTCCTACTCAAGAAACGAGTCTACCCCTGCGTCTACCCTCGCCACTAACAACAGTATGAAGCATGTGATTGAGTTGGAATACGTGGTTACTACATGCTCAAGCAAGCAAGCTCGTTGAACGCGTTCAAATATGTTCAGAGCCGTCCACAGAGGTTCGGTGCAAACCTGAACCTGAGGGTGAATCCGATTCAACATTTCACTGAAACCTGAAACGTCAAGGCTCGGTTTGAACCGAAGGTACAAAACCGGACGCGTCCGTCAGTGTGGCAATGATCCTGAAGCCACTGGGATAAATGTCGCAAATTTGACCATTCACGATAGTTAAGCGTAGTCGACCTTGGCGCATTGATTGTTCGGTATATTCTATTTTCTGGTCGAAAATAGTTATACATCAATCAGATAGCGGGAGCATTCCCAAGACCCTAGCTTTGGTTGTCGTCAGCACGACGTCTGTCGGAGAGGCACAAAAGAAACATCTCTTTTCAAGACTGTTAGCCGAGTATTTGTGGTCGTGTCTAAAAGTACGGGCAAGATGGTGAAGGGTCTAACTTTGTATTCCTGTCGGAATGTCAACGATAGTATTTGTTGGGTCTGTCTTGCCCTTTACAGTCGAGCCTTTTCCCTTTTTATATGCTTCTGCTGTGCCCGTCCTTTTTGTGACGGGTTGGGATGAGCTCGTCGCTTTGGTTTCACAGATCAACACCAATGCCGAAACTCAACCACTTGATCAATCATGGGACATCAAACTCAGATTGAATATAGAATGCTCGTGCTGTACGTCTTACCACTTCAGTTTGTTTTCTATCACCGCCTATCACCGGCTCTCCTCGGGTGCTATGTACACACTAGCTACTAACATCCTTACTACTGCCCGTGAGGCGGACGATGCATCCTCACAGTAGTAAGATCTTGGTGCTGATAGCGTCCGAAGGGACATCAAATGTTCCGCCTACCGTGGAGGTGCAACGAACTGATCCGGCCCCAATAACCGTGACAATCCAGAGTCTCATTAGATAACAATGTTGGAGTTCGGCAAGCGTATCCGCAGGTGTAATGTCAGGTATTATGCAGGGACATTCTTTGTTACAAACGATCGCGTATATTTTTTCTTTCCTTTGTTACTTTAGCCGTCGACTGATACTGTAGTCATATGATATCCTTGTTCTCAAACCTTGGATATGATCCGTCTATTCCTTTGTGTATTGCTTTGTCTACCTTTCGTATATAGAACCGATCATGTACTACGATCACCCCGTCCATCGCAATCCGCGCACGACTGAGGTGAGATTATCTTACTGTACTCATACCTACTCGCGCTGACTCATATGTAGTTAGACCCGCGATAGGTGAATACATTATAGTCCGTCGCAATCCGCGCACGACTGAGTTAGACCCGCGATAGTATTTTCACACCTCCATCCACAAGAAGAGGTCAACGTAGTAAAGGGTATGTTTGTGAATTGGATGACCGCATAGGTAGAGTAACTTGACATTTGGCCAGAAAGGTTAGTCCTTTTCTTTGTCCTTTGTCCTAATCTCTCCACGCACGAGCAAATCATCCTGTACCACAATGAATCACAACTCCATGCCCAATCAGAGAGTCGCAATGCAAAACATCACCTTATTCTCTTGCTATACGACCGATTTCGTGAACGAGGTCAGATTGCAAACCTAGACAAGGCACTGGCTTTCCAATGCACTGCATCGGAACCCTGCACTGAGCAGTATCCTCATCAAGCTGCATCATTAATGAACTGCTTTCGTACGCGTTCGTCGGAACACGAGACGTTGTCTGATCTGGAGAATTTAGCGCTTTGGTACTTTTTCCTGGGAGGCATCCCCATCAAGTTGTTTCCTTGAGCAACATTGCGGAATGCCTCCACAACTGTTTCACGCAGCTCGGAATGTTATATGACTTCGACGAGGCACTTGCGCTTGGACGCAGTGTACTGGTCATTGGGGATGCTCAGGCTCCAGGATGGGAGGAACTCGCTTCAGTCGACGCTAAACTATCCAGTGCACTGCCATGGCCAGTGTGTCATGTTCTGTATCGTTCGTCAACGCATTTACAACAAGTTTGCCTACCCTTTGGACAATAATGGACCTCTACTGTGTAGCCTTTGCAGTATCTTATCGATTTTATATTAGAAAACTGGTGCATTTCCATCTCTCCCGCTTGCTTAGCAACAACTACCAGCATGAATAAATTTGAAGCACGTCTGGTCTGACAACTATGACGCAATCACGACAATGGACGTCGAACTTGACTGGCAGGTTGATCTCGATACACAGACGATCTCGAGGTGGACAGGGTCATGTACGTCTTCCTCTGCTCTCAACGGGTGCCGAAGCGACGATCTCCCGTGGTCGGGATGTACTATAGACTCGACACGGCGGGTGTGGAAGTAGAGAAGATCCAGGTGAAGATAGGGGAGGAGGTAACTTGGGAGAGCATCCGGATGTGTCTTGACTTGTGTGGGACTTTGTGCCGGCGGGCGTGAGGTGAAAAATTTCCTAATTTGGTACATTAGGGGGCCACCCATCCCTGAAACAGTGTGTGGAATGTGAACATCATTCTGAACTTACATCTTGCGTGAACTTTGCGGCATGTTCTCTGTTATTCTTATAGGGTTCTCAAATGACACAGTACAGTATGCGGTCCCATGCCAGGCACGAGGAGGGAGTAGGGCTCCGTGTGTCCTCCCTGCAGCCATCATGAGTGATTCGGTGAGCGATTGCAGTCCGTAAATGTTGCCACATTGCTCTGTTTTTGCACACAGATACTCACGTTGTTAACTGATAAATACTGTCGCAGCTCGCAGTGACGTGGTCCTGACATACAATGGCGATTGCAAAACTGTTGCTTCTCATCGGTGCGACGATTGCTCAACAGTACGCCATCACAGCGCCAAACGTTCGGCCCCCTAATGAGCAACTACGCGAACAACGTGGTGTAGAACATGTACTGTCCTATATCACTACGTCCGTCAGGGTGCGTTATTCGAGTCGCCGTTCACATTGACCGACGTAACTCGGACGACGGTCCGGTACTGTGCATTCGCTAATCGAACATATTGCACTTTCATAGACCCAGATATGGTCCTGGGCATCTATCGAAGGCTCGGTCCTCTTTGCACAGAGCAGCTACTGTCCACCCGCCCTCGCCCGCCCTCTTTTTCGTGCTCTCTTTCCCTCCCTCAGCCCAAGCCTCGCTGGTACCACACTCGCCTCCTTCACCACCCCCACCCCTGCCTTCCTCGTGGGTACCCTCCTCAGCATCGCAGGTGGCCTCCTTCGCGCACACTGCTTCCGTGCCCTTGATACATCTTTCACGTTCCAACTTAGCATCCGCCCCTCCCACAAGCTCGTCACAGACGGCATATACAGCATCGTCCGCCATCCGAGTTATACGGGTGCCATAGCCCTCGCGGCGGGGTGGTTTCTCTGTGTGCTTGACCCACAGGGGTCGGTCGTGAGCGTGTGTACGGCGTGGGCTCAGACGCTCACTGGCAGAGGTGGAGGCAGGGACACAAGTGGGGATGCGTTAGTGATGGCCGTGATAACCTGTCTTTGGGTAACGTTTTTATGGATGTTTGTGAGCAAGCAGATGGACAAGGAGGATGCGATGCTCGAAAAGAACTTTGGTGAGGAGTGGCGGGCATGGGCGAAGAGGGTACCCTACCGCCTGATTCCCGGTGTATATTGACGACTAGCTGCGAGATGTGGGGCTGCTTCTCGCTGTGCGTCTTTCGGAAGCGTTGTGTAATTTTGTGGCGTAAAGCGAATAATACTTGGATATTTTAGACATCACAGGCGACTGTGGGCCTAGCAGCCCACACCCGTGAATATCACACTTGTGCAAGTTGTGAACAGTCCGTGTTATATGAGGCAAATCATCCATTGATAACCTGGCAGATCTTCACTCGGTGATGTATATCAAGTCCTGGAAAACCTCCAGGCTGATTGCGATTGTTACCGTTACCTGTCGACTGGATCCCTCGCAGCGTCGCTGCAAAGTAGTCGTACATGATCGATATCGAGGTCGAATTGAACGCCTCTTCGTACTCATACGCAATGTCTTGGTCTCATCCCAACGCGTCCCCCCTGAGCAGATGCGCGTTTCATGGGCCATTGACATTCTTTGTTGTGGTCATTTCTTGCCTCGTCGCATGCCCTTGCTGAAAGCGTTGTTCACATCGACTCAAGCGGTCTTTTCTCCCTCTATCGATGTCATTTGTACGCCAGTGGTCTCAAGGCAAACCGCTCAGAACGTTTGGCAAATTACTCGATCCACCTTGCAGTCTCTGACCGACTTGATGGAACTACACCACACTCACCTATGTGTTTGTGGCTCCCCTTGTTATCCGCATGTATATGCATGCCAATCAATCAGCTAGCCTCTCGGCCGCATCGACAGATTCCATATCAGCACTGCCCTGGACCGTTTACTGAGCCAATCCGTCACTTCACCACTTGGCCTTGTCGTCATCAACAGTCTTGCACAGCACCAACCAGAACGAAGACGTTTCTCAACGTTGGGGACTTGATCAAGATGCCGGACTGTTGAACCGGCACTATTTAGCTGCCAATCACTAGTTTAGCAGGCACCCCTATGGCCGCATTAGATAGATTAGATAATATTATCTCACGCAATCTAGGGGTTGTGAGATAAGGTTCTCTAATCTACTATATAGTAGTGCCTTATCTAATCTTCCTAATGCCGCCAATAGAGGTGCATACTACAATGTAATCCTACATAATTGTAGCTAGTGAATGGCAGTTAAATAGTGCCAGTTCAATAGTTATGCAAATGCTAGAGTCCTCTACTTATTCCATCAACAAATTTGAAAAGGCTTTCCATACCAAAAAATGGCTGGAAGATGATAAGGTGGATGAAAGTTGATTTTTTATCTAGATTTTTTTTTCGGATCTATGTTTTCTCTAGTATCTGTGTAACAGGATTCGGATGTGCCTTTTTTTCATCTCGTATCCCTGCCTGATTTACCCTACTACTAAAACACTGTTGAACTCTATTTCTCTTCTGAATATCAATGGCATCATATATCCTCTGAAGGTTCAGTGGAATGAATCCAAAAAGCAGTAAATGGGCAGGTCCCTGACTCTCATCCTTGGATACCATGTTGTACCATCAACTCTCATTCAATGGCATCTCAACGCTCAGCAGTTACTTTATACACTCATTTTCTTTCGTTTCACCTTTTCTCTTTGTGCATTGCCATGGCCAGTGTGTCATGGTCTGTATCATTTGTCAATGCATTTACAACAAGTTTGCCTACCCTTTGAACAATAATAGACCTCTACTATGTAGCCTTTGCAGTATCTCATCGATTTTATATTAGAAGCCAGTGCATTTCCATCTCTCTTGCTTGCTTAGCAATGAGTACCAGCACGAATAAATTTGAAGCATCTCCAGTCCAACAACTATGACGCAATCATGACAACGGACGTCGAGCTTGACTGGCAGGTCGATTTCGATACACAGACAATCTCAGGGTCTGCGATTCATCACTTGATGGTGCTCGCAGAGGACGGGGTGGATGTACATCTCCCTCTGCTCTCAACGAGTGCTGAAGTGGTGATCCCCCGTGGTCGGGATGTACTGTAGACTCAACACAGCAGGTATGGAAGTAGAGAAGATTGAGGTGAAGATGGGGGAGAAGGCGACTTGGGAGAGCATCCGGATGTGTTAGACATCATCCCTACGACAGATTGTTTTAGCCATGTGGCTGTTATGTTGACTTGTGTTGACTTTTGTAATTTATTTCCTAATTTGGTTCATTACAGTAAGGGGCTAGTGGTAACTGAACGGTAGCCGGCAGTCTCCTCAGCTTTGAGGTTTACTGAAACGGTGTGGAACGTGGACGTCGTTCTGAACCTACAACTTTGCGGCATGTTCTTTGTTATTCTCCAAACGGCACAGTACAGTATGCGGTCCCATGCCAGGCACGAGGGGGAAGTGGGGCCTCACGTGTCTCTCTTGCTTCTGTAAACCTCAAAGTTGAGGAGACTGCCGGCTACCGTTCGGTTACCATCGGTTACCATCGGTTACCACCACTGGCCGGTTTCACTGAAATGCAGCCATCATGAGTGATTCGGCGAGCGATTGCAGCCCATAAATGTTGCCACACTGCTCTGTTTTTGCAAATAGATTCTCGCGTTGTTAACCGATAAATACTGCTGCAGCTCGCAGTGGTCCTGCCATCCTCTTTGACATACAATGGCGATTGCAAAACTGTTGCTTCTCATCGGTGCGACGATTGCTCAACAGTACGCCATCACAGCGCCAAACGTTCGGCCCCCTAATGAGGAACTACGCGAACAACACGGTGCAGAACGCGTACTGTCCTATTTCACTGCGTCCGTCAAGGTGCGTTATTCAAGTCGCTGTTCACATTGACCGACGTAACTCGGACGACGGTCCAGTACTATGCATCTGCTGACCTAACATATTGCGCTTTCACAGACCTTGATATGGTCCTGGGCGTCTCTCGAAGGCTCGGTCCTCTTTGCGCAGAGCAGCTACTGTCCACCCGCCCTCGCCCGCCCTCTTTTTCGTACTCTTCTTCCCTCCCTTAACCCAGGCCCCGCTGGCACCACACTCGCCTCCTTCACCACCCCCACCCCTGCCTTCCTCGCGGGTGCCCTCCTCAGCATCGCGGGTAGCCTCCTTCGCGCACACTGCTTCCGTGCCCTCGGCGCATCTTTCACATTCGAACTCAGCATCCGCCCCTCCCACAAGCTCGTCACAGACGGCATATACGGCATCATCCGCCATCCGAGTTATGCAGGTGCCATAGCCGACGCGGCGGGGTGGTCGCTCTGTGTGCTTGACCCACAGGGGTTGGTCGTGAGCGTGTGTACGGCGTGGGCTCAGACGCTCACCGGCAGAGATGGAGGCAGGGACACAAGTGGGGATGCGTTAGTGATGGGTGTGATCACCTGCCTTTGGGCAACGTTTTTATGCATGGCTGCGAGCAAGCGGATGGACAAGGAGGATGCGATGCTTGAAAGGAACTTTGGTGAGGAGTGGCGGGCGTGGGCAAAGAGGGTACCTTATCGCCTGATTCCTGGTGTATATTGACGACTAGCTGCGAGATGTGGGGCTGCTTCTCGCTGTGCGTTTTTCGGAAGCGTTGTGTAATTTTGTGACATAAAGCGAATAATACTTGACATCACATGCGACTGCGGGCCTAGCAGCCCACACCCGTGAATATCACACCTTGTCAGATCCTGGTCTTTTACCCCTTTTACTCCACATCCGGTTATCTCATATCCCGGTTACCGACCTTTCTCCATGCTTAGTTACCCCATATACTACTTATCGGTCCATTACTCAGCAGATGTCATGGTCCAGTCGATTCTACGCTACGGCCGTATTAATCTTTGTCATTCGTCGATTCATGTTCTGTAACATTCTATACTGTAGGTATATAAGCCCTGTACATACAACAAAGCCTCTCCAGGCTTGTATATTCATTCCTTTCCATCTACCTTGAGCGCATAGCCCTAAGGCTTTGGTCTGTTCCTGACACACCTGTGCAAGTTGTGAACAGTCCGTGTTATATGAGGCAAATCATCCATTGATAACCTGGCAGATCTTCACTCGGTGATCTATGTCAAGTCCTGGAAAACCTCTGGGCTGATTGCGATTGTTACCGTTACTTGTCGATTGGGTCCCTTGCAGCGTCGCTACAAAGTAGCCATACCATGATCGATATCGAGGTTGAATTGAACGCCTCTTCGTACCCATACGCAATGTCTGGGTCTCACCCCAACGTGTCCCCCTTGAGCGGGTGCGCGTTTCATGGACCATTGACATTCCTAGTCGCATGCCCCTGCTGAAAGCGTTGTTTAAATCGACTCAAGTGGTCTTTTCTCCCTCGATCGATGTCGTTTGTACGCCAGTGGTCTCAAGGCAAACCGCTCAGAACGTTTGGCAAATGACTCGATCAACCTTGCAGTCCCTGACGGATTTGATGGAACGACACCACACTCGCCTTGGGTTTGTGGCTCCCCTTGTTATCCGCATGTCTATGCATGCCAATCAATCAGCTAGCCTCTCGGCCGCATCGACAGATTCCGTATCAGCACTGCCCTGGACCGTTTACTGAGCCAATCCGTCACTTCACCATTTGGCCTTGTCGTCGTCGTCGTCAATGGTCTTGCAGGACAAAGACGTCTCTCAACGTTGGGGACTTGATCAAGGTGCCTGACTCCCAAGTACATATACTGTACTACTCACAACCCACATTGTCTGCTCACCTTGTTTGCCGTGTCGGAACGTGGCGGTCTCATTGGGGCTCACTGCGCGGGACTTGGACACGAAAAAAAAAAAAAAGAATACTAGCCTTGCGCCCAAGTAATGACATCGCTACACTGTCTATCGATTCCTAGAATATACATAGTAATAGTGATACGAAAGTATGAGGGAAGGTGTCGGGGTACATTGAATGAAGAGCCCGAGAGGATGAAAAGAAGAGAGAGAGAGAAAGGTTCGCTAACAATACAAACGATGACACGCAAGATGACCATGCACATGCAAGATGTAGTAGAAATGGGGTGGTAACCAGGGAGGGGTGGTTCGATTTTGGGTGGGTGCTGGACCACCCACGTGGTAAGAGCCTAGACGGTGTAGGGCACGTCGCCGGGCACATGCGGAGGTGGCGCGCTCATATCGAGCGAAGCCTCGGGAATCCTAGGCAGCGTGATCTCGTCCAGATCCACGGGCAACCTCGGAAGCGACTCCTTTGACACCGATCCCGACGTCGTCGTGGTAGGCGAAAACGCCTCCTTCTTCATGTCCGCCAACGCACCTCCGTAATCCGGCAGTGACATGCGTGACGAAAAGGAGGAGATCGAATCGCGCTTTTTCTCGACGTGGTGCGTGATGTACACGGGCGTGAGGGCAGAGCGGTTGTAAAACGACGCGTCTGGGTTGGTCCTAGAGGGAGACCAGCGTTCGTGAGTCCGCGCTGCCACACAGTGAACTCTAAAGGAAATTTGTCGACATACCCATTGCAAGGCCAAGTCCCGGTGGTAGAGGTGGATCCGGTCGACAAGCCGATTCGTTTTACGACCGACGTGTACGCAAGGCGGTAATTCCTCCTTGCTTCGTCCGCAAACCCGAAAAAGGCAAAGAAAACAAAGGCACAAAAGACGACGTAGAAACGGTCCAACTCGAAACCGGCCACCGCCAGTTGGTTCTGGTGCCACACGACTGAAGGTATTTGCTCGATCGTATCATAGTCGTGGTGTGCAAAGCTCCAGCTCACATATGGCGCCACGGGACCTCCAGCCAGGTCGATATACAGTCCGACGCATGTCAGAGGAATGGTCAGAGCGATTTCAATGCCGGCGAGAGCCATGAGGCGGAAATAGCGGCCAGAACTCATGTTCTTGTTGGTTGAGAGAAACTCTTTGAATTGTGCTCTTCGAACCGCGAGTTCACGAATGGTCCGGACTGCAAGATGCGATTAGAGAGAGACATAGCGATGCGTCCCAGGTACACGTACTGCAATAATACGCTGATACCAGCCCAATGGGAATGGGCCAGGCCACATAGAGGGGGTATGCTAGTGTAGTGTCCCATGTAAAGGGACGACAGCCGATCTCTTCGACCAGAATGAAACGATGTGCCTGGACGACGATGTCTGACAACCACTGAGCAAATAGCCCTCCTTGAATCCACTTTTGCATACTCACGAAGAATCACTGCGAGGATGGGAATTCCAAGACCAATAGCGAGATCGATGATGACATCACGTCGCTTCTGCGCATGCGTCCTCGTCACGGACTGAACGGATGCAATCTGGTATAGACGACGATTTATGCAGAGGGATGCGGCGGGGATGGCCGGCGAAGACGCAACAATAATTAAACAGGCTGTACGACTAGTGAGCGAGGGTCAGCAGGCAAAAATGACGGATTGCCCACCAATGTCACACCAGACCGGTGCCTTGTTGATGACGTCCGAATTCCAGACCACTGAATCAATGAAGTAGATCAAGCATGTCACGCCTGTCCAAATCATGTACATGCAAGTGCCCGTGTTCATGGCTGGCTGCTACGTCAGAAAAAACGCAGTGTTTAGAAGCAATAAATTTACCGTCAATATGCCACGGAAGAGGGATCATACATAGTATGAATCCGATGAAGGAAAATACGGAGAAAAGCCAGTTTGGTGGGACGACAACCATCTCAACACGGTTGTGGATGATAAAACTAGGATACAAGAGCTGATAGGATAGTTGGCGAACAGGAAAGAGGTAAAGGACGCTGCAAGACCGTTGGCCTTGGGGGGTTCTAATAAGGCCTGCATGAACAGATACAATCTCGTGGTCGAATTTGGACGTTTCCTTGTGTCGGAGGGAGATGAAGCAAATGTCATTCGCCCCAGTTTTGCAGTCGCCACAGCCGATACATTTCCCCTTTCGATATACAAACTGAAACCCAAATTGGGGGTCCATTTGTAGCCCGAAAAAAAAGGGAAGATGCGACCGGTCGGAACACGTGTCAAGATCCATAAAATTTAATAGCACCTGCAGGTCCATGAAACTGACCTTTTTTCCCGGCCAAGAAGGGGTAAATCTAACCGGGGCACCAGTACTCAGTTCTTACGTCGGTCATAGAGCGGCTGTGGAAGCGCAGATGGTCAGAACTTGGAAGATAGAGCTCATGATTCGCCAACAAAGCGGTCCGAGTGGCAGCACCGAACGGTGGGCGACATTTGTCCGACGGAGGAAACTGTTGAAGGGCCGGGTATCCTGGCAGTCTATTCCAAGAAGAGATCGCACCTTGGTCAACGGCACTGGCTCACCAATCACGAACGGGTCCAGACGACAAGCGGGTGACGCGGTCACAGAATACAAGGCGTCACCATCCCATTGAATATTGGAAGGACAAGGACAAAGATAGCATAACGTTTTGGTTACCGTGGGGGTCAATGTCTCCTACGACCATTACAAGAATTGGTGAGGGCATGATGATTGTTCGGGTGGTGGGGGTTCAGAATCAAGTATCATGCCGCCGGCTGTATTTCTTTAATGCGGCCAGACGTGAGATAATGTACATAAAAAACAATGTGGGTGTGGGAGTTGCCTTGTCGTGGTTGTTCATCCTCATTTCGTTCGACAACCGAGAACCAAGCCAGCAAAGTGGGACATGAAACAGAACCATCCCACATCAAGAATTTACAGTGTACATCGCAACAAAGTTAACCTTGATCTCAGAGCGTGCTCGTATGCAGAAGATTATTGCCGCGTCAAATGCGTACTGTACGTCTAGCTAGCGTGGCATACAGCGATCAGAAAAATGGACAGAGGATATGGTCCCGGGTGTCTTTGGTTCGGTTTGGCCCTCCCTTGTCATGCTCCAAAGATGAGGCGATGTTCACCCAGCAACTGGTCTCCGTACCAGAAACTAGCCCACGAGTTACCTGAAACCCCTCGGGATGAGCAACTCAAAACAGGAACAAAGAAAGGTTTGAAATAAGCCGATGACCAGCGTGGCCAGGGACGACGTTCGTTTCGCCGGAGGCAGGAGAGCCATGTGGTCAATGCCAATGAACCGCCAGTGAGGGGGGTGAAAAGTCAAACGACAGACGCATGTTGTGGATAGTGACCTGGGGAGGAAAGGACCGTGGGGAAACGGGGTCCGTTGGATTACAAAAGTGTAGCAGTCTAGAATCCGTTCAACACCTTTTTGAACCTCACTACACCGATGCTGTGACTGGTCTGTCGCCAACGAAAATAACGTGGATCGTTGTAATATTACTCAATAAGTGCCGTATCTATGTACACATCCTACGCTACGCACAAGCAGCGCATCTTCCTAATTATTCTACATTCAGAGGGGTGTCAAGGTGACAAGAAAACGTCGCTGGCTAGGGCTACAAAGGAATAGAAAGAACCGAGAGAAGAGCACGAGCACAATCAAATACGGGCGTGCCTGCAAACATCTGGCGCGAAACGGATGTCCCGGCAGAAATGGCACGGCAAAAGGATTGGGTATACATCTGAAAATTCTACAAGGTATCAAACAAGAAGCAAAAGAAAAAAAAAAAAAGGGAGAGGAGGGTCACGTTTATTCTTGGCCACTTTCAAATAGATCACCTAGCGCCTCTCAAGCATGAGAGTCGGCAAGAGGTGATTTGATATGTACGGTGACTATTTTCGTCTTGAGAAATGATTGTCGAATTGGAGGAAGTGTCACATCAAGGAAAGGCGTGCGAGAGTCGACATGGCATTCGAAGCCATAGAACAGAGCGAATAGGAAGGGGGGGTTCCACTATGGGTGTCCAGAAGAAAAGGAGCGTACACCAAGAGACATTTGACATTTGTTGACAATACAAGACGACAGAGACGGATCAGCAGGCGCGTAGTTTAGAGAGCGTGGGGCTCATCGGGCCCGTACCGAGGTGGGGCATCCATGTCCAGCGAAGCCTCGGGGAGCCTAGGTAGAGATGCCTTGTCCATATCCACAGGCGATCTCGGAAGGGACTCGCGCGAGATGGATCCCGCCGAGGTAGCGATGGGTGAAAAGGGTTCCTTGATGTCCGCCAATACACCACTGTATTCGGGTAACGACATTCGGGATGAAAACGACACCATCGAATCGCGCTTCTTTTCCGTGTGGTGAGTAATGAACACGGGCATGGTGCCAGAGCGGCCATTGTACGACGCATCTGGGTTGGTCCTATCGAGGGTAGGACAGGGTCCGTGAGATCGAGTGTGCCAAAGTTAGACTAGAATGGAGATGGATGACGTACCCGTTGGCTGTCCAAGTTCCGGTGGTAGATATGGTGGAGAGACCAACCCGTTTTGCGACTGACGCGTACGCAAGACGGTAATTTCTCCTCGCTTCGTCTGCGAATCCGAAAAAGGCAAAAAAGACGAAAGCACAAAGGACGGCGAGATAACGGGTCAACTCGATGCTGGTCGCAGATGATGGCACCTGGTGCCACACGACGGACGGCAATTGAAACACCTCGCCAAAGTTGGCGTGGGCAAAGCTCCAGCTGACGTAGGGAGACACAGGACTGCTAGCGTTGAGATAGATGCTGTAGCATCCTAGAGGGATCGTCAAGAGAATTTCGATGCCTGCGAGACCCATGAGACGAAAGTAACGACTGGCGCTGAGGTTCCTGTTGGTCGAGAGAAACTCTTTGAATTGTGCTCTTCGAAGGGAGAGTTCACGAATGGTCCCGACTGAGAACGATCAGAGAGACACGCGACGATACGCCGTGCGCACACGTACTGCAATAAGCCGCTGATACGAGGCCAATGGCGATGGGCCACGCCCAGACGAGCGGGTATGCCAGTGTGGTGTTCCAAGTAAAGGGGAAACAGCCAAACTCTTCGATGATCACGAAGCGATGTGCTTGTACGACGACGTCTGAGGACGAGTGAGTGACCCTGTTTCGAGGCTTGTCGCATACGTACGGAGGATCATCTCGACGAGGGGAATTCCGAGGCCGATGGCGAGATCAATCATGACATCCCGTCGTTTCTGTGCACGCGTCTTGGTCACCGAACAGACTGAAGCAATATGGTAGAGACGACGATTGATGCAGAGGGACGAAGCAGGGATGGCCACCGCACTACCGATGATGAATTTGGATGCTGCGATCCACTGAGGACGAGTGTCAGGGAGGGAGTAGAATGGCTTACTGATGTCACACCAGACGGGTGCTCTGTTGATGACGTCGGAATTCCAGACCACGGAGTTGATAAAGTAGATCAAGCATGTCAAGCCTGTCCAGATCATGTACAAGCAAGTGCCCGTATTCCAGGCTGACTGGGATATCAGAGACGGGGATAGCTGAGGAGCAGCGAGGTTACCTTGGAGATGCCAGGGAAGAGGGATCATGCAGACCACAAATCCGATGAAAGAACAGGCAGAGAAGAGCCAGTTGGGCGGAACAGCGACCATCTCAACGGAGGATCGGGTGATTCGACGGCGGGGTGACAGGTGACAAGGCAAGAAGGAACGAGGCCCATCTAATATACAGGTTCGACACATCGGGAAGTCCCCTTGTCCTCTTTCGATGACACAAACCGACACCTAAAACGAGTCGTTTGCTTGTCGCTCGAAATGGCAACGCGCGTCCCATGACTGGCCCAATCGAAACTAGACTCTCACGTCAGTACGCTAGAAGGATCAAAACGGCGGATGGGCGGAGGAAGCCCACGACAGACATGTCACCTTGAGAGGCGCGAATTAGTCACTCGCATCGGGTTGCATGTCCGGACGTGAGACTGACACAAACATGCATTCACAACTAATCTACACAAGGATATCTAGGGCTACAAAGAAAGAAAAGAACGAAGCACACACCGGGTGTGTAAACACACTTTAGAAAACAGACTAGCATAAAACAAGGAAATGACCACCGTCATGTAGGGTCAGCGGCCAACGACTTGATATCCAGCCAGCTCACACCACGCTTGGGAACATACCCCATGCTCATGGCACCAACAGGGATCCACGTCGGCGTTCGAGGCCACGCATCCAAGTCGATCACAAACTGACCCGGATCGAAATCCGACGCGAGTGAATTATGCGACGATGCAATCGCCGACGCGCGGGACGGCGACTCGAGCGGAATCATCGTCGGAACGATGGCAGCCATCACAACCTCCTCGGGCTCCTCGACGGAACAACCCGACGTGCTGGGGAGCGACTTGTCTATCACAGGTCCGTATGGCGTCAGCGTGCTGGCCGACTCGACGACCAACGACAGATCGACCACCGTCAGGGGGGGTGTTGGCACAGAGGAACTAGCGTGCACGTCAGCAAACGTAGCACCCGACGGACAAGGTCACCGCATACCCCGTCGAGGATCCTTTCACCGTGTCCTGTCCCATCGATACAGACACCTCTGGCCTTGTCAACCATCGCAACAGTGGACGGACTCGGTCCCACCCTTGGCGCACAACTTCCATCCGACAGGCAAACAACCCAAAGAACACAGCCGACTGGACCACAGTCACAGACCATTCGATCACGAGCACAGTCCGCATCGTGTCGCTGATTGCATCGGAACCCCATACGAGAATCTCACCGAGATGCCTCGTCATGTTCCCAAAGGAGGTCAATCCCTGGAACAGTACACCCCACATCACAACAGCGACCAGGACTGCCGACAGTGCCGCTTCTAGCAGTGCCATCCCCACAAGTCGAAGATACAGGTTGCGTGTCAGAGAAGTGACGGAACCCCTCTTCCCACAAAACTGGACACCATGAACTAGAAAGTGATACCATGCGATCCCTGTGTGACACCATATAGACCCATGTCTCAAACTCAAAGGACAGCACGCACCCGCACATACGATCGTCGCACCTGTCAGAAAAACCGGGGGGATCATGACAAGAAAGATGGACGCGATGGTAGGAAAAGTGGCAGGTCGACAACCAAAACCATAAAATAGATCGAATCGACGAGGTTGAACGACCAAGTCTACCAAATACGCGCTGCTTGAGTGAAAGTGACAGAGAGGTCAAAGAGTAACCATACGCAAGGCAGTATACACGACTGGTAATCCAAAACACATGAGACTTTCGAATATGATACGTCGCCGCTTCGCCTGAGACGTGGAGGTTTGACAGAAAGCAGCCAATCGTTCGAGCTGAATACAGATGGAGAGGCACGCTGCAGGCAGCGCAATGCGTGAACTGGTGACAAAACTCGTCGCTTCGCAAGTCAAATACCAGTGTCGGCCCATATCGCTGAGATACACTCACCAATGTCACACCACACTGATGCGGTGACGTTTGCATTCTCGGCCCAGATCAAGGCATCGACCGCATATATTAAATTCGTCACCGAGAGCCATATTCCAATGGCCACACCGGCAATGTTGCGCGCACGGAGATACCAGAGCACAGGTACAAGGCTCAACGCAGCGAAAATGAAAGACAGCACCGGAATTTCTGTCAGCATCACGGCAACAAGAAATAAGAACAAAAAGGGGCGTATGGAAAGGTGGCATCTTTCCTCGCATCAGGGGATCATACTTAAATCACACACCCCTTCAGCGAAGTTCGTCGCGAGGCCAGAGTACAAAGGTATCGCCACTGCAGCATCGTCACGCGGCGGTTCCGTTTGGTTGACAAACCCACTTCCACGGAGAGTACAAAAGCAAACGTTTTCGTTTTCCGACACAATCCAAGGGACAGGAGTAACCCCAAATACGGCAGGTATGAAAGTAGTCACCTGATATGGTAAGCACAAAGTAACCCATGAACGTGATAAACTCCCATTCTAGCCTGACATGTTGATACTGATACTAATACACTCTTGAATGAATACCATGATAGACCTGCAAAGATACAGCCAAAGGTTGTCTAAAAAGATCCGAGAGCGTGCATGCTGCAGACACACTATCGTAAGAAGACTAGTGCAGGGATCTGCAGCTGGGAAACTAGGTCGACGATCCATGGGTGCGGGGAGTATATATTTGTCCTGCGAGGAGATAGCCGACTATGCGGCGGAGTGGAAGCGTCGCAAGGTCACCGATACGTAAAGCAAGACCGAGGCCCGGGATGTGAAAGTAACGAGAAGATTGGACAGGACACTTGGGCTGGAATGCTGCAACCTCGGGTATAGTCTCGAGTTTTATTGATGTGCGGGAACGACCCATCTTGGGCGAGAGTCGAGGGGACCGAGAAACATTGCCCCGACAACGTACCACAAGCCAAGTAGGAAGAATCGGGGATAGTCGTTCAATCAATGCCAACAAGTACGTGGAAATTTGAGCCATGAATCTGTGGAAAGCGGGCACGTCGGCACGTATCTCCATTCGTTCTAAAAGGGCTTCGACGTTTTGTTCCAATTTGGTCAATCTCCCCTCTACAAAAGCCTTTGAAACTTCTGCCCGTTTCTCTTGCCTATGCACCGCTACTTCCACCATCTCGACTGTGTCCTCCACGTGATCATACATATCCGAGTTGAAAGACTTGGACTGTCTCCGCAGAGATTTGAGCTCGGCTTCCAGGTGTGCGACCCTATTTAGCAGAGCCTGCACCTTCTGGATATCCGATGGAGGGTAGTGGACAACGGTATGCAAGTCCGAGGTCCGTTGGCGAAGACGTTGAATAGCATGCTTCCACGGACGCATTCCAGTTGCTAACACGAACACTGATAGACTGAACCAGGACACGGACGATGGACCAGAGAACGAGATCACGACCGTGCGGAGGAGCGTAGCACCAAGGAAAGGAGACAGGATGGATAGGATGAGATAAAAGATCTCGAGTGTACGCAGTTCAGACAGAGCGGCATGGTGATACTTGTCTGCAGCTGAAGCACGGTCTTGTGGTGGAGTATTGAGTGCGCGGCGTGGTCTTGATGCGAGATAAAGGCTCCATGGGACTGAGAGATTATCATTTGCTACAGGAAACACAAGACAGAGACAGCAAGAAGAGCGTACCTTCGATGATTTGGTGGAGGTAAAAAACGAGGAGTAGGATGAGGAGTATATTTTTGACGTAATCAGACCCGGTCAGCCAGTTTGCGATCGGGGATAACAAGGCGAGGACTACAGAGAGGTCGAACTCGTACCAGGCACGCTCATTGATAGCATCGAGTGATTCTTGTTCAGTTGGCCCTCTTGGTTCTCCCGAAGACTGGGCGATGGGCTTCGTGAAAGATGGCAGAGACGCAGGTCCAGGTGCAACGGGTCTATCTGATTCATCGGCGGCAGAGTCGGCCTCAGAAACGACGTGTTCAGAGGGGGAAGAGAGGCCACCTGGAGTGGTGAACACGGGCTTGTGGACGGTATGGCATGCACTGTCGCTGAAATACTCGGTGTCGCTCACAGCAGGATACTTGAAACTGCGCCGTCGCCTTCGCCGCATGCCTGGGCGGTCCATGCAGGATGTGGTGGTTGGTGACTAACGATATTTGTAGTCGGAGTTTGAAGAGCAGCACATGTATTTATCCAATACGACTTGCAGGCGTTCTGAACGCTTCAGGAGTGCAACATGGTGGCGTCAAGTCAGTGGATCGGACGCATTCAGCGGAGATTTAACAATCCATGACTAATCTTCGGCATCTCTCCGGCACGCTTACAGCCCCTTCACACTGACAGGACACACAGGCTATTCTATTCGCACTTCAAGTACTTGTAATGCTCCGACAGTATAGACATTGATCAATGTCGACTTTCTCGCGGCTCGCTTGTACGCGACCCTTTTCCGCGAAGGTAATCTGTCAGTTGTAGCCGATTAGCCGAGTCCTAGGACTGTCCTAGGACGACCGAATAAGGAGTAGCTGGATTTCTTCCTCCAAGTCAATCAGCACCTTTGCTAACCCTCGCGTAGGCCTCGCTAGACTTCAAAAAGTTTCCAAAAGTGTAACGTCACAAATTGTCTTGCAGATTAGTAGGTTACCGCTTATATCTCAGCGACCACGTATCCTCTTTGTCATCGTTCTCCTGCATGTCTGGTGCGCTCGTTGCTTCAAAAATGCAGATCAATCGACTTCCGCTTATTTGATCCCTCCAAGCACTGTATGATGCGTTTCAACCATATTCATTTTCGCGACCACTTCAACAAACCTACGCCACCCGAATCGACCTCGTCATGTTGGAGACGAGCCAGCGAATACCTTTGGCGGATTTCTCACTCTCTAGGACGGGGCGAGTCATCTCGTGAACTCGGCATGGCACCCAGACGTTCACAAGTGCAGAGGTATTTGACGAATCCGAGTGTCCACACACCTTGGGATACAGTTGACCAAGTGATTTACTGGATACCCACCTCGTGATGTGAGGTTTTGTACTTGGTAGGATGGAGGATTTCAAGGGCCACAACACACTCATGATATGGTGACGAGTCACTAGTTAGGACAGATGTAAGTTCGCATTTAAATGCCACAACAGTGGTGACTTACCCAGTGGTTTTTCAGATATCCCCGCTTGCATTGTGCCCTCGAACCCTTTATGGATCACGGCATACTATGTGGCGATGCGAGAGCGTTTTTAATATAATCATGACACGAACAAAGCATTGATGGGCAACTTCCGTCCTTTGTCTGTGCGCAATAAAGACATGATCAAACCTGAAGCTCGTCCTCCCGATGTCCGTTGCTTTCTTTCCTCCCCAACATGGACGTCAGCACCAATCCTACTTATCCTCTTTTCCCTGTGTTTGCCTTTGTCAGTTTCTTCGTTGTCCTCATTCCTCTCCCATGGCATGTCCAAGCGTTGAACGTTGGCACTTGTGCCTACATCCTCTGGGCGTCGCTTGCTTGCCTCCTCGAATTTATCAACTCCATCATTTGGAGGAACAACGTTCTGAACTCAGCTCCCGTGTGGTGTGACATCTGCAAGTCTGCCTAATTATTTACTCCAGCATCTTCTTATACATCCTCAGCTTCAAAGTTTTTTCTTGGTGCTGGTGTGGGCATTCCCGCCTCTGGACTTTGCATCAGCAGACGCCTGTATATTATTTCTGCCATCAAGTCGACTGTCGTGACTCAACAGGATGTATGTCCTACCAACACTTAGACTTGTTGCAGGTAGTCATAGTTCATGCAGAAACGTCGAGCTATGATTCTTGACTCATGCATCGCTTTTGGAATCCCAATTCTTGTTATGGTGCTTCGTCAGTTCTTTTATTCCTTCCAGAGTACTCATGTGCTGAGTGTTGCCTGGTAGATTACGTCGTCCAGGGTACGTGCAAATGAGAGATGGTGATGATGCTCATTTTTGATTTTGCAAACAGGCCATCGCTTTGACATCCTGGAGGATATCGGTTGCTATCCTTCCATTTATGATACTATTTTGTCTTACTTCCTCGTGTTCATGTGGCCTATCGTTCTAGGTTGCATCTCATTTGTATTCTCAGGTGGGTCGGCAGTGGATGACTCGCTATAGCCTACTCAGCAACTGTTAGCCCTGACGTTGCATGCTTTTTACAAGCGCCGAATGGAGTTCTGTCTGTTTCTGTCTGCTCACAATGCTATGAGCACGGGCAGATACATTCGATTGATGATGCTGGCTGTCACAGAAATGCTATGCACGACCCCCATTAGCATATACAGTACCTACATTTCGAACAAAGGCGTCCAGATCCAGCCGTGGATATCCTGGGCTAACACGCACTACGACTTCTCGTACGTCGGGCAAATCCCCGCCACTGTATGGATGGGCGATCCTAACTATCGGATCGCGGTCGAGCTGATGCGTTGGTTGTTCCCCGCTTCTGCGCTCTTGTTCTTCTTATTGTTTGGCTTTGGGGCCGAGGCTCGCAAGCATTACCGTGCCGCCTTCCTGCGTGTCGTCAAGCTCTTTGGATACAAATCCGTGTCCGATACGCCCATCAGTGCGCCAGAAAAGTTTGTCGTCCCTATATATCGTACTTTTGCACTGTTAAGTTGTTACCCTGTCAGGTGCAAGCCAATTCTCAACCACAAAATTTCTGCTGGATCATTGCCTCTATATGTTACCCCCACCTATTCACGCGTCAAATCTGCTGGCTCATTCGTGTCGTCAACCGCGAAATGTTCTGATGTCGATGTGGAAAAGGGGGATGCTCGTTCCTCGCCGTCCCTTTCCAGGTATTCTCAACAAGATCGGTGGACATTCCCCGCGACGACACGCATCGAAAGTGAAACTGACAGAAGCACGGTTACCATAACACGCCCAGCTCCCATTGCCACCCCAGCGTATCGTCGCCCTTTTAGCTTGCCTAGCATCTATCCGGTCTTGCACCGCGCACTACATGAGGTTCGGTCGTTGGACAATGCCCACATCACTGTGCAAACCCAGTATTCCAACGCCGTTTGATTCACCGTCCTCATTTTGTAACTGTTCACTCTTTTCTCTTTTCTTCTCTTCTTGTGCGCCGAGATCGCACAAATGACACGTCGCAACGAACGTTTTATGATAGGCAATCTCATTCCAGTGTACTCACTTTAATCAGTCCTTTCATCTGTCTACACCCGCTCATGGACGTTTTTGGTGATCCTACCACAACGCACATAAAAATACCCCATATGCACACCTTTACTTCGTTATGCAAACTTGCTTACTCACACATACCTCTCTGATGCTGCAGAGCTTGTCTAGGTGAAACTCTTTAGTTACTCCATATGACAAGCTTTGGGTTCGCGATGTCGTGGAACTAGTTGTAATCTAACTCCGGTCGCGACTGTGGGGTTGCAGAAATCGGTGCCAACTCAGGATCAATAGCGCTATCGGACTGATTGTCGTTGAATCAGTGACCTGTGCAAAGCGTCAGAGGTACCATCAATCGCAACACATGCGTCGTTCAAAGGCACAGTGGAATAGCCAACCCCATTCCCCGCCAGGTCCTACCCTAGCAAATCGTCCAGGAAATCTTGCATCTCGCTCTTCGGGTCCTTTTCCACGATATCTCCTGTAGGCAAAGGTGGCGCCTGAACGATATCATTTTCTTCCAAGCGGCTTTTAGCAATCGCGGCTCATTAGAGAATGGGACGAAAACACAGACCTTTCTTTCGTTCCTTGGGAGCCATCGGTGTCGATCTGAGCGTGCTCGTCTTTGCTCGAAACCTTTCCTTCAAATCTGGATTGGACAAAGAATCATCACCAATATATTCATATAGTGTTACGAGCACCGACGAACCTCGGTTAGCATCGGCTGTGGCCTTGTCGCGGCTCAACTGTTCTAGCGACGCGTCCCATTCGATCGTCTGTACACGTCCCTTTTTCGATTGCAACCCAGATCGCTGCCACTTGGAACTGATATGTGCCAGTGAATGGTCTACCTCCTCGTCCACATCATCATCCCCCCGTGCGTCTGGAGCACCAGGGAGTGCCAGCGTCGTCGAGTCCGCATTCGATCGTCGTTGCTTTTCCAAGAACGCAGAAAGATCCACCTCGGGCTCCTTGATCTCCTCTCCTAAGCACGTTGTAAACTCAGGATCTCAACGACGACAAAATGGATCCCCATGATCCATCGCATCTCCACCTCTCTTCATCATCACACACACGAAAAACACGTACCGTCTGAATCCAGCTGAGGCTCCTCTTCTGCATACCGATCGTCATTGGAGACGAGCTGGCGTCTGGCATATTTCTGATGGCGCTCCTCGGCTTCTTCGGGGTCGATGTCTTCCGGCGCTTCGCCCTCGAGGACGAGCCGTTCCGTGAACTGGGCAGGACGCCCGAAGGAATGACCTCTTCCGCGAGCACGAAGGTATTTCCCGAGGCCGCCTCTGGACTTGCCTCTGCCTCTACCGCGTCCGCGAGGCTGGCTCTCTGAGGAGGATGTGGAAGGACTGGCGTCCATGGCGTTTGACCAGGTGCTGGTCGGTGCTTGATAACGTACAGGTCAGCTCGGCGCGCCTCGGCAGTCGGAATTCGAATTTGTTCCTCGGAGGTTGTCGGAGTTGTATCGGAGCGCTGATTGGACGTTCAAGTTTGATGAGCCGAGTGATGATACAAGCGAAACCAACACTGAAGATACACTAAGGTCCTGTTCGGTATGATGCCAAGTTTCGGCTGGGGTAGCTTACTGACGTGGCTAGCTAGCTTGGCTAAGAGCTGTGCTTTTGAACTTCACAACTTGGATGATGCCAGATTCAGATATATTAGAACCCTTGTGATGGAAACAATAAGCCCTTCCTTGCCCAATCTTGACTGTCTGATGCTCATTCTGTGACCAGAACAGCAACAGCAATTCATACAGCACATGGTGCTGCTCTGTCATATCCATCCTCCAACCCCTATTGTCCCTCCTCCATCCAACTCTGTCCAACTCTGTCAACCCTTGTATCTCCTACATTTTCTATTCCTTGGAGTTCCTACTCTGGAGTTCGTTCCTCCATTACAACCAGTCTAGACCACACTGGACCTATTTGCCTTTGACCATTGCTGTCACATCCATCCTCTGACCCCTATTGCCCCTCCTCTGTCCAACTCTGTCCAACTCTGTTGACTCTTGTACCTTCCACACCTCCTATTCCTTGAAGTTTCTACTCTGGAGTTTGTTCCTCTGTTGTGACCAGTCTAGACCACGCTGGACCTATTTGCCTTTGATCATTGCTGTGTATGTTATGTCCTGTCATTGTCATTCTCTCATTATTTGCTCTGTCACTCATTGATGTCTCCATATGTTCTTTGACATTACCATATGGTCACTTGACATTTCCACATGCTTACTTGTTTCACCTTGTACCTTACTTCACTCATACTTAAGAGCAGCACTCCCTGTATGTCTCCTTAGTATGAATATCAACTAAGTCACTCCTTCTATTGTCGTTCGACTACCTCACCCAACTCTTACTCCTCCTATGCTACCTCCACTTCGGACCTCTGCCTCTACATCCTATGAAATATGAGGACATGGTTCTATATAAGGGCACAACACATAAGTCCTGTGCCGACGTTCTCACTAAGTCCCACACTACTCTGTTCCTCCATTAGGACTTCTAGTCCACCTCTGTTACTAACTCCTTCATACCCCTTCAGATCTCTGCAACTCCGGTCAGACTTCGACATGGAGGACATGGATTTGACAGTATATTCGTACTCACAGTTGTATAGAACTTTATTCCTCCACTCATGACTTCAAGAACATTCACCTATCGACATGAAAGTGCTCTGCGTAGTGCTTTCGGCAGCTCTCACACCATTTCTGGCGAGTTCACTAGCCTGTCTGCCAGGCCTGGTGACTCCATCTCTGGTTACCTCACCAATCGAAGCTTGCTATCTCCCTTGACACCACTTCCAGAAGATTCAGAGTCTCCTCTGGAACCCCGCTTCAGAGAACTACCAGTTGATGATGATAACGCAGGACTTGGTGGGCCTGGTGGGCCTCCACCCCCTGGATCAGGAGACGATGGCAGAGATGGTGATCCTTCCTCAAACTCCTCCAACTCCAAAGATGATGAAGATCCTTGAGGTCGACATTAGGAAGACGCATCTGAACCAGCCAATGAAGTTCCACTGGCTTTTGAGCCATTTTCACAACTTGCTGATTCTATTCGTGAACTGACCAAACAGGCCTTATGATGCAAGAGTTCCAACCCTCTGAAGACCAAAGTCTATGAACCTAACCCATTTGATGGGACTGATTCAAAGAAACTTCATTCATTCGTAGTTCAGTGCAAACTGAACTTCCAAGCAAACCCAAAGTCCTTCAAAAAGGACCGGTCTAAGGTAACCTTTGCACAGTTGTATCTCAAGGGCGTTGCTCTAGAGTACTTTGAGCCGGACCTGCTTGGAGACGAACCTCTGCAGTCCTGTCCTCTATGGATGACAAACTGGAAAACTTTCCTCTTCGAGTTACAGTCTAATTTCGGTCCTCATGACCCCATTGCAGATGCGGAAGCTGTTACGATTCATCCCCACTACTCTTTTCTTTGCTACACTCACTACACTCGTTCCCCTAGTTCCCTCTAGGCTCACTTGTGTACCTCGCCGCCCACGCCTCTAGTCACCTGATCCCTCACGTGACCCCCAGAGTACCTCCGATCATGTGACCTATCACATGACCTCCACCACCACCGACCTCTAGACTCGCCCACTCATCTAGACACCTCGTGACTTCCCATTGACTCGTCCTATGCTTACTCACCGCATAGTCCTTGCCTCTAGCTTCCTCCAGCTAGTACCCATGCCTACGACCACACACTTGTCATGTGCACCT